>PVHX01019363.1:0-34612 GCA_004024805.1 Geosciurus inauris
ATCTAGGTTGGTTCCACAGTTTAGCTATTGTGAATTGAGCTGCTATAAACATTGAAGTGGCTGTAGCACTGTAGTATGCTGTTTTTAAGTCTTCTGGGTATAGACCAAGGAGTGGGATAGCTGGGTCAAATGGTGGTTTCATTCCAAGCTTTCTAAGGAATCTCCATACTGCTTTCCAGATTGGTTGTACCAATTTGCAGTCCCACCAGCAATGTATGAGCGTGCCTTTCCCCCCACAACCTCGCCAACATTTATTGTTGTTTGTATTCTTGATAACTGCCATTCTGACTGGCGTGAGATGGAATCTTAGGGTAGTTTTGATTTGGATTTCTCTGATTGCTAGAGATGTTGAACATTTTTTCATATGTCTGTTGATGGATTGTATATCTTCTTCTGTGAAGTTTGTGTTCAACTTTTGGCCCATTTATTGATTGGGTTGTTAGTTTTTTTTTTTCTTTATATATCCTGGAGTTTTTTGAGTTCTTTATATATCCTGGAGATTAGTGCTCTATCAGATGTGTGTGGCAAAGGTTTGTTCCCAGAATGTCGGCTCTCTGTTCACTTCATTGATTATTTCTTTTGCTGAGAAGATGCTTTTTAGTTTGAATCCATCCCATTTGTTGATTCTTGATTTTACTTCTTGTGCTATAGGAGTCTTGTTAAGGAAGTATGGTCCTAATCCGACATGAAGATTTGGGCCTGCTTTTTCTTCTGTTAGGCGTTGGGTCTCTGGCCTGATTCCCAGGTCCTTGATCCGCTTTGAGTTGAATTTTGTGCATGGTGAGAGAAAGGGGTTTAGTTTCATTTTGCTGCATATGGATTTCCAGTTTTCCCAGCACCATTTGTTGAACAGGCTATCTTTTCTCCAGTGTACGTGTTTGGCTCCTTTGTCTAGTATAAGGTAACTGTATGTAAGTGGGTTCGTCTCTGTGTCTTCTGTTGGTCTACATGCCTATTTTGGTGCCAGAACCATGCCGTTTTTGTTACTGTAGCTTTGTAGTAGAATTTAAGGTCTGGTATTGTGATGCCTCCTGTTTCACTCTTCTTGCTAAGGATTGCTTTGGCTGTTCTGGGTCTCTTACTCTTCCAAATGAATTTCATGATTGCCTTTTCTGTTTCTATAAGGAATGATGTTGGGATTTTAATTGGAATTGCATTGAATCTATATAGCGCTTTGGTTAGTATGGCCATTTTGACAGTGTTGATTCTGCCTATCCAGGAGCATGGGAGATTGTTTCATCGTCTAAGGTCTTCTTCAGTTTCTTTCTTCAGTGCCTTGTAGCTTGCATTGTAGAGGTCTTTTACCTCTTTTGTTAAATTGATTCCCAAGTATTTTATTTTTTTTAAGGCTACTGTGAATGGGATAGTGTTCCTAATTTCTCTTGCAGAGGGTTTATCACTGATGTATAGAAATGCAGTTTATTTATGGGTGTTGATTTTATATCCTGCTACTTTGCTGAATTCATTTATTAGTTCTAGAAGTTTTCTGGTAGAAATTTTTTGGATCCTCTGAGTATAAAATCATGTCATCTACAAATAATGATAGTTTGAGTTCTTCTTTTCCTGTTCATATCCCTTTAATTTCTTTTATCTGTCTAATTGCTCTGGCTAGTGTTTCAAGGACTATGTTGAATAGCAGTGGTGAAAGAGGTCATCCCTGTCTTGTTCCTGTTTTTAGAGGGAATGATTCCAATTTTTCTCCATTTAGGATGATGTTGGCCTTGGGTTTAGCATAGATGGCTTTTACAAAGTTGAGGTATGTTCCTACTATCCCAGGTTTTTCTAGTGTTTTGAACATAAAAGGATATTTTGTCAAATGCTTTCTCTGCATCAATTGATAAAATCATATGACTCTTATCTTTAAGTCTGTTGATGTGATGTATTACGTTTATTGATTTCCGTATGTTGAAACAACCTTGCATCCCTGGAATGAACACCACTTGATCATGGTGCACTATTTTTTTGATATGTT
This sequence comes from Geosciurus inauris, assembly GCA_004024805.1. Lineage (NCBI taxonomy): Eukaryota > Metazoa > Chordata > Mammalia > Rodentia > Sciuridae > Geosciurus > Geosciurus inauris. The sequence continues at coordinate 1,973 of PVHX01019363.1, forward strand.
TTTGTATGCAATTTTCCAGAATTTTATTGAGAATTTTTGCATCTATATTCATCAGGGATATTGGTCTGAAATTTTCTTTCTTTGATGTGTCTCTGTCTGGTTTTGGAATCAGGGTGATACTTGCCTCATAGAATGAGTTTGGAAGGGTTCCCTCCTTTTCTATTTCATGAAATAGTTTGAGGAGTATTGGTATTAATTCTTCTTTGAAGGTCTTGTAGAACTCAGCTGAGAATCCATTTGGACCTGGGCTTTTCTTGGGTGGCAGGCTCTTGATGGCATCTTCTGTTTCCTTGCTTTGAAATTGATCTGTTTTAAGTTGTGTATGTCCTCTTGGTTCAGTTTGGGTAGGTCATATGCCTCTGGAAATTTGTTGGTGTCTTCAGGGTTTTCCATTTTACTGTAGTATACATTTTCAAAATAGTTTCTAATTATTTTTTGTATTTCAGTAGTGTCTGTTGTGATATTTCCTTTCTCATCACGAATTTTAGTAATTTGGGGTTTTCTCCCTCCTCCTTTTCGTTGGGTGGCTAAGGGTTTGTCAGTTTTGTTTATTTTTTCAAAGAACCAGCTGTTTGTTTTGTCAATTTTTTGAATTGTTTCTTTAGTTTCAATTTCATTGATTTCAGCCCTGATTTTAATTATTTTCTGTCTTCTACTTCTTTTGGTTTTGATTTGTTCTTCCTTTCCTAAGGCTTTGAGACGCAGAGTCGATTCATTTATTGTTGACTTTTACTTGTTCTAATAAATGTTTAGTGCAATGAACTTTCCTCTTAGCATTGCCTTCATGGTGTCCCAGAGATTTTGATATGTTGTATCAGAGTTTTCATTTATTTTGACTTTTACTTGTTCTAATAAATGTTTAGTGCAATGAACTTTCCTCTTAGCATTGCCTTCATGGTGTCCCAGAGATTTTGATATGTTGTATCAGAGTTTTCATTTACCTCTGAGAATTTCTTTATCTCATCCCTGATGTCTTCTGTTATCCATGCATCATTCAATAGCATATTATTTAGTTTCCAGGTGTTGGAGTAGTTTCTGTTTTTTAATCTGTCATTTATTCTAATTTTATTCCATTGTGGTCAGATAGGATGCAGGGTAGTATCTCTGTTGTTTGTATTTGCTTAGAATGGCTTTGTGACATAACATATGATCTATTTTGGAAACGGATCCATGTGCTACTGAGAGAAAAGTGTATTCGCTCGTTGATGGATGGAACACTCTGTATATGTCTGTTAAGTCTAAATTATTGATAGTTTCATTGAGTTCTATGGTTTCTTTATTAAGGTTCTGTTTGGAAGATCTATCTAGTGGTGAGAGATCTGTGTTAAAGTCTCCAAGTATTATTGTGTTGTGGTCTATTTGATTTTTGTATTTGAGAAGGATTTGTTTGATACATGTAGAAGCCCCATTATTTGGGGCATAGATATTTATGATTGTTATGTCTTGTTGATGTATGATTCCCTTAAGAAGTATGAAATGACCTTCATCTCTTTTCACCAGCTTTGGTTTGAAGTCCACTTTATCTGATATGAGGAAGGAAACTCCTGCTTGTTTGCGGGTTCCATGTGAGTGATACTCTTTTTCCCACCCTTTCACTTTCAGTCTGTGGATGTCTTTTCCTGTGAGATGCGTCTCTTGTAGACAGCATATTGTTGGGTCTGTTTTTTAATCCAGTCTGTCAGTCTATGTCTTTTAATTGGTGCATTTAGGCCATTCACATTCAGGGTTATTATTGAAATATGATTTGTAGTCCCAGTCATTTTGGTTTATTTTTGGTTTTTACCTTGACTTGGTTTCTCCTTTGATTGCCCCTCCCCACCCCCCCCTTAGTGGAGTTCCTCTCTTTGCGTATTTTCATTGTTGGTTGTCATTTCCTCCTCCTGGAATGTTTTGCCAGGAGTATTGTGTAGTGCAGGCTTTCTTGCTGTAAATTCTTTTAACTTTTGTTTATCATGGAAGGTTTTTATTTCGTCATCAGATCTGAAGCTCAGTTTTGCTGGATATAGGATTCTTGGTTGGCATCCATTTTCTTTCAGAGCTTGGTATACATTGTTCCATGATCTCCTGGCTTTTAGGGTCTGGGTTGAAAACTGCTGAGATCCAAATTGGTCTCCCTTTATATGTAATCTGATTCCTCTCTCTCACGGCCTTTAAAATTCTATCCTTATTCTGTATATTGGGCATTTTCATGATAATGTGCCTTGGTGTAGATCTGTTGACATTTTGTACATTTGGTGTCCTGTAAGCCTCTTGTATTTGATTTTCCGCTTCATTTTTCATATTTGGGCTATTTTCTGATATTATTTCATTGAAGAGATTGTGCATTCCTTTGGTTTGAAATTCTGTGCCTTCTTCTATCCCAATAAATCTTAGATTTGGTCTTTTGATGCTGTCCCATGTTTCTTGTATGTTCTGTTCATGATTTTTTACCATCTTCACTATATGGTCAAGTTTATTTTCAAGATTGTATATCTTGTCTTCATTATCTGAGGTTCTGTCTTCTAGGTGATCTAGTCTGCTGGTGATGCTTTCTATTGAGTTTTTTATTTGGTTTATTGTTTCCTTCATTTCAAGAACTTCTGATTGTTTTTTTTTTTTTTTTTCCCACTCTCTAGCTTTTTCTTTCTTTTTTTTTTTTTTTTTTTTTTTTTTTTTTTTTTTTTTTTTTTTTTTTTTTTTTTTTTTTTTTTTTTGGTTGTTGATGGATCTTTATTTTATTCATTTATTATTTATATGTGGTGCTGAGGAGCGAACCCAGGACGTCACGCATGCTAGGCAAGCGCTCCACCACTGAGCTTCAGCCCCAGCCCCATCTCTAGCTCTTTCTTAAAGTAATCTTTTGCTACTTGGAATTGCTCTCTTATCTCTTTGTTTGAATGATCGATGGTTGCCTTTATTTGCTCTCCTATTTCTTTGTTGGATTGATCAATTTTTGCCTGTAATTGCTCACTTATGTCATTCTTTAATTCGCTGATCATTTTACTTATGTACATTCTGAATTCTTTCTCTGACATTTCATCAACTGTATTGTCAATGGATTCTGTTACAGTGGTAGCAAGGTTTATTTGGGGCACTTTCTTCCCTTGTTTTTTCATGCTGATTGTGTATCTTCCTTTCTTGAAATACTGATCTGAGGTATTGTGGCTTCTATCCTATAATCTTGTACTGATACTCCAGATTACCTGTGTCTCACCTTGAAGCTACTTCTGTTCTCCCAGGGTCCCCAGATGGGCACTACTGCCACTAAAGTTGGTGGCTGTGGTAGTGGATGTACCTGAAGAGGGCAATGGACGTGGCCTTGCCTGGGCTCCTGTTTCAGTCCCTGAGGGCAGTTTTGGGCTGTCTATTGCACTCCCGCTGGGTCCACAGTAACTCTGGAGTAGAACTGGGGCGGGCCCAGGTCTCACTTAGGCAGGGTCACAAGCAAGAGTGTCTGTGTAGGACCCTTACTGTGGATGTTGGCTCCCCTGTGGCTGGAGGCTAGCAGTCTTGGCCTGCTCTCAAGCTGGATACCAGTGGAGTTCCCAGAGGGCGGTTTTGGGCCCTGTGTTGCCCTCCTGCTTGTCCGCAGGAACTCTGGAGTGGAACTGTGCCTTTTATTTATTTTTAATTGATTAGTTTTCTTACTCCTTTTTCAACTTTGATTTTTATGTTTATCATTGTTTTATATAATTGTTACCTTTTAATTTTCAGTATAATGTTTTAGTAATATGTCTTAACATTAAGTAACTACTCTATCCTATATGTAAACACAATACTTTAAAATATTTTGCTTTCATTTACTGTTTTTTTTTAAAGATATACTTTTTAGTTGTAGGTGGACACAATACCTTTATTTTATTTTTTTGTGGTGCTAGGAATCGAACCCAGTGCCTCACGCATGCTAGGCAAGTGCTCTACCTCTGAGCCACAATCTCAGCCCCTCATTTACCTTTTTTCTTCTCACTTATGTTGTTTTCTAGTATTTCATTTATATAATAAATATTAAACTCTTCTATTTTATTTAAAGCACTCTGCTAGCTGTTAGAGATACGTATTGGATTAAATAAAACTAAGTCCTTGTATTTATGGAGCTCACTAGATAACTGATAGATTAATGTATTACAATATAGCTTAGTGATTGGTGCTATAGTGGAAAGTAAAGTATTAGGAAAGGATAAACAGTAACATTAGAGAGGAATTGCTGTTTATAGATGAGTTTATGTTGTCTTCAGATATTTCATAACATTTTTAGAGGTCAAGTATGAAAAACACAATTCCCTTGCTGGAGAAGCTTACAGTCTAACTAGAAATCCCAGGAAGAAGGTAAGAGAGATGAGAGCCATCAGCACACAGTGGGTAAAACTGTGCAACCAATGAATTTCTCCGGAAGGATGTTGTATATGTCAAGGTCCTTAAGCATAGACCCAGGGCAGAGAGGGAGGAACCAGTAAAGAAGACTTAAGTATGGTCAGAAAAGTAGGAGAAAAGCAAAGATCCTGGGGCTGGGGTTGTGGTGCAGTGGTAGCGTGCTCGCCTAGCACACGTGAGGCACTGGGTTCGATCCTTAGCACCACATAAAAAAATAAAATAAAGACATTCTGTCCACCTACAACTAAAAAAATAAATATTTAAAAAAAAAAAAGCAAAGATCCTGGAAGCCGTGAGAAGAAGAGGTTTGTTTATAGTCTACCTATTTCCACAATAATTTAAGATGATTGAGACATCAAGTAGAATGAGCCTAGAAAAGCATCAGTTGTGGTGGGACATTAGAGTGACTTGATCAACAAGTAGTTTCATTGAAGTGAAGCCAGACCTTAGCTACCAAGAATAAAGACTACTTGCACAGAGAATAGTAAAGAAGAGAGAAGGATAATCTGAGGGAAATAGGGCAGCATTATGAGGCCAAGATTGTTATTGTGGTAAAAATCACAAAATCTTGGAGATTTTGGGACTCTATAACCAGAAAATAGCATGGGCCTCTAGTCTGAAGGAATTTCCTGCTGGAACCTTTACTTCTCAGAAGTTGTTCCTCGTAGTCCCCAGGATCTTGCATTGTTGATAATCATGACAGTGTATTTCCTAATGTTTAAGTTCATGGTTGGGGCAATGATACATATTTTTTGAAACCACGACAGATTGTTCTGTTGTAATGATCTGGCATTTGTGTTTAAGAAATAAAAATAAAGGAAGAAATTAATAACTTACTCGGGCCATGCAAGTACCTTAGGATAATAGCCAGGAATTCCTCTGTGGTGAATATACCCTTTCAACTCTATCTACTAATTTTTCTGTTTGCTGTTCCTCAGACATTCCCTATTTTAACTCTGTTTGTCCACCTGAAATACCTTGTTGGATTTTTCTAACTTAGACCAATTCCCTAATCTTTGTGTCTACCAGTTAGTCTCTTTTGTACAGTGTGGCCCCTTATGCTTTTGGAACCTTTTACAAAAATAAAAAAAACAAAAATAATAATAATAATTATTGTGTGAAGTGCCACACAAGCTTGCCTTGTTATTTCCCATATCAGACTTGTTGAGGGGAAAGGACTGAGTCCATTTTGTGTTGCTACAATAGAATACCCGAGACTGATAATTCACAAATAAAAGAAATTTAATTCTCAAAAGTTCTAGAGGTTTAGAAGTCCAATATCAAGGTGTTGGTACCTGATAAGGACCTAATGCTGTGTCATAACATGGTGGAGGAGACATCCCATGGTGAGAGCAAGGGAACATTTCAGCTTAGGTCTTTCTTCGTTTTCTTTTAAGTCACTAATCCCATGATGGGGACCCTCACCTTGTGATCTCATCCAACCCTGATTACCTCCCAAAGACCCTACCTTCAAATATCATCAGCATCTGAATTTGGGTATAAGTTTCTAACACATTGACTTTGGGGGAACTTTTGGGGAAACAAACCATACAAGAGACGGAGCTTTTTCATGTTTATGTGTATCATACCACTTATAGTGTCTTGCAGATACTTGACAAACTGTGAGCAAATTAGAGATGTCAAATCCTGTGATTAATTATACATTGCCATGTGTTACATAATAGTATTTTGGGCAAGGATGGACCATATACAATGATATATTCCATATAACTGAAGTATGTAGCAGGCTGTATATTACTTGGTTTGTGTAAGCACGCTGTGATATTCCCTTAACAGTGAAATCATCTGATGGGACATTTTCTCAGAACATATCCCTCTTGTGACATGGCTCCTGACTGTAATGTCACATCTGAGATGGTGATGTCAGAAACCAAAAAGTTGTAGTTTGTAGCTATTAAGTTTATGTTGATATTCTACTTTTTTATATTCTTCCATAAAAATAAGGTTTCTTAGATTCTCTACTGTTTATATCTTCATTTTTTCTTCATAGTGATGAATACTTATCTAAATCAATAATTATAAGTTGTAGAGTGGTATATTAGGGAGTATTTGACTGTAGGAGCAGAATACCCGATTAATCACTGAGGGCTTTATTAAGTCACATATTAAGAAGTTCACATGCAGGAATTTTCAGTGTTGGTCTGGTTCTGTGAGAATAATCAGAGCCCCATGTGTTCTCCATGCTTTTACTTTGTCATCTTTAGTATGTTGATGATGGCTTCCCTCATGGCCTCAAGATGGCTATAGCTCTTCTAAATGTGCTTATCCAAAGGTGGAAAAGTATAGTTTGTCCTTCAGCATTTTTATACAGGAGAATAACTTTTCCCAAATGCTTCCCAGCAAACTTCTCCTCAGGTCTTATTGGTCAGGATTTGATCACTTACACTGGTAAGAGAAATAGAATGATTAGAGTTGATATAGACCAGTTAGGAATAGGAGGCTTTAGCAGAGTTATCACTTGAATTCAGTTGGAGTCCAGTTTTTATCTGCCATAGATGCGGAGTGTCTTTGGCCTCTTCTCCTGAAAACTTAATATCCTCATAATTTTCTTAGAATAAGAAAGATAATTTTATAGTATTTCCACTGAGTTTGGTGTTGGTTTTTAGTAATACTTCATTTTTTGATCCACTCATTCATTTAGTAGACATTAAGTGGACATCTACTATATGCCAGGTACTGTGCTGACATGGTCCTTGCACTCAGTTGGTAGCTGGCATGCAGTCTGGTGGAACAGGGTGGCTCAAGTGAGGGGGACAGGGGGAGATAGAAATACTTTGAAATCTACTCATTTTAGGAAATTTATTTTTCAACAGGAAATGTGGGACATGTGGATTTGGATTATGAATTCATTTGAAAAACCACTTTGGGGTAAGTTGATAGACTGGAATGAATGACTTCAGGGTTATGCTTCTTTTTACGTTTGAGTTTGACCTTACAGCTTTGTAGGTTTGAAAACCTACAGTTATGTTTTGAACTTATATTAGTTGGGCTTTATGCTTCATATACATGTAAGATAAGGGCTTATTCTAAAATTCTAGTTTAATAATTTGAGAAACATAACCATACACTGCAGCCCCAGTACTAGTTAATTAGTACTTTCATTTCTCATTAGAGAGGCCAGTTTGAAGATTAAATGAAGAAATCAAGAGATAATTCTTATATAGAGTTTAACTTGGTCAAACTATCCTGTTATATGATCTGGAAATAATTTACAAAGCCAGCATTTGAAGATACAAGGTCAAAAATTGTCTCTGAGCTTCTTTTTGTGGTACCCCAAAGGGCCATTTGAATTTTCATTCCATCAGTGTACATGTAAAAGATGATTGTTTCATCTAAGAAAGTACCTCCAGAAATACCATTTAGTATTTACTAAGTGTGTAGTATACTGTATTGTGCATTCCCTCATTAAATTTACTCTGATGGTACTATGAAGTGGGTATGTTTTTTTCTCATTTAAGGAATAAAGCAGCTCAGGTTGTTATAATTAAGTTAACTTACGTTAACTCATGTATAAGTGTTAGAACTGTAATTTGAGCTTACATTTGAACTTCAGTATTTGGCCTTGTAAACATACATTCACTCTCTGTTAATGTGATGATTGTGTGGGGGGTTCCTAAGACCACCCCTATATTCAGTGATTAGCTAGAAGGACTCACAGGCTTCATCACATAGTTATACTAATGGCTAAGATTTATTACAGCAAAAGGATCCAAAGCAAGGGGAAAAGTGCAGGGATGAGATGGGGAAGAAACCAAGTACAGTCTTCCAAGAATCCTCCTTGTGGAGTAACACAGGATATGCTTAATTCTTCCAGCAATGAAATGTGACAATACATGTGAAATGTTGTCTACCAAGAGATTCAGTGCCCAAGGTTTTCATTGGGGTTGGTTACGTAGGCAGCTTCTGTTTAGCACATACAAAAATTCTAGATTCTCAAAAGGAAAGCAGTTGTTTGGCATAAATCATACTGTTTGTATAGTTTAGGCACAGTGATCCACACTTAACATTTAGGGAAAGTTTTATATCAGTTTAGAGAACTGTTTACCATTCAGGTTCTCAGGTGCCAGCCCAGGGCAACCTTGCCAACCAAGCCTTTCTAAGGATAGCAGTTTCAGTCTACTATGTTAAAAATTTCTCCTGTTCATTGAGTTATTCATTTCAAGGGATTATAATTATGATTATAATCACTTACCTTCTTCTGACAAATAGAGAAGTATGGTATACCACATTTTAAAATGATATCTGTTTTGAGTGGTCCCAGTTGCTACTGATTTGCTGGAAAGGCCCACACAGCTCAATATAAAGTTGTAATATAAAGTTGTACTCAAGGCAAAGGCTACAGTTCAAAACAGCAGGGAAAAGATGTACAAGTGAATACAAGAGAGGTCAGGCCCAGGCTTCTAGGTCTTCCCTCTGAGAATCACATGGATGTGCTTTTCTCTCTGGCTATGAATGAGAGAGACATATACAAGATATCTGTAACCATGGCTGCATGTATTAACAGTCTTACAGGGAGCTGGTCCCACAGGTATATATTTATTTCTACCATGTGATTATCTCTGGTAACTGAAACTTGAAACACTAGACAGATAACAGATACACATCACAAATCTTGACAATTCTTTAAATCATGTTAACAGCCTATGACAACCTGAACATTGCCTGGAATATACAGAATAAAATCATTAACCAGTAACTGAACATTCTAGGGTTTAGTTCTCAGAGTTTGGCTAGGGTTATCACCAAAGCTCAGATATGCCCTGGAGATTAACAAGAATGCAGATCTGCTGTGTTTAATTCTTTCTTCATGATTTCCTACATGAAATAATGAATGAAGTATTTGATGCTAGATATAGTCTTTGGAACATGATATTCTAGACTTTAAAAAATAAAAATAAAGATCACAGTGGTGCATGTAATCCCAGCAATTTGGGAGGCTAAGATAAGAGAATCACAAGTTTGAGGCCAGCCTCACCAACTTAAAGGGGCCGTAAGCAACTTAGTGAGGCCCTGTCTCAAAATAAAATACAAAAAAATAGGGCTGGGGATGTGGCTTAGTGGTCGAGTGCCCCTGAGTTCAATCTCTGGTACCCAAAAATAAAAAAATAAATAAGTTGGGGAAATGCTATATGCTTATATTCACCCTAGAAGATTCACATTGCATATTATTGGTACTAAAGGGTCTGTGAAATTGTAAAAATTACCCAAAAAAAAAAAAAAAAGCCAGAGGCAATGGGGGCATGCCTATAAGCAACTCAGTGAGACCATCTCTAAATAAAATACACTTTCCAGCATGGCATTTTCCTCATGTGCACTGTCTTTATTGTCTAACATGAAACAGAGTTCAAATAGCAATAGAGTAGTAAAAAATTTGTTCCAAATCTAAATTTTTTTTTTTGGTACTGGGGATTGAACTCAGGGGCACTCGACCACTGAGCCACATTCCCAGCCCTATTTTGTGTTTTATGTAGAGACAGGGTCTCACTGAGTTGCTTAGTGCCTCGCCATTGCTGAGGCTGGCTTTGAACTTGTGATTGTCCTGTCTCAGCCTCCCTAAGTGCTGGGATTACAGGCTTGAGCCACTGCGCCTGGCTAATTATGGGTTTTTTTGCTTTTGTGAAACTGATATTTTTGTGAATCTGCAAATTCTAGTAAATAAAAAAAAGGGATTCCACTATGTTTAAAAGCCAACTACAAAACAGACCTTCATGACATGAAGGTTAATTTTGTAATATATTGACTTAACTGTTTTAAAAGTTCATATTTCTCAATTGTTCTTTAATGTAAGATATATCTGTTCTTAAACGTAAGATATTTTGCTTAGTGCCTGGCTTTTGCTGAGGCTGGCTTTGAACCTATGATGCTCTTGTCTCAGCCTCCTGAGCCACTGGGATTACAGGTATGCGCCACCTTGCCCAGCAACATTCCCCAACTTGTTTGACAATGGATGGAATTTCTTTAGTTAAGACCCATTCAGGTATGGACCCTGCAGTACCAATGTTCTTTAGAAAAAACAGGACAGTGGGAAACATTGAATAAAGGACAGTGGGAAGCCATGAAAAGATTTTAGGTAAAGGAGTGACAGAAACAAAACAACTGTAGAAAAAACTTACTTGAAATCTTATCTTATACTGCCTGCTGATAAAAACTGTTTGAAAATTTCTCTATCTGAATGTGTCTTTTCCTGCCAGGTTTCTTGAGTTGGTGTTTGTCTATAAACTGGGAAAAGATTCTTGCAGGATGTAAAACTGATGCCGCATTGTATTAAGATTTTCACAAACTAAGAAGAAAGACAAAACAACTCATCTAATAGAATAGTAAACCAGACTTCAGTAGGCATATCAGAGAATAAATGGAATGTCCAGTAATATCAGAGATGATGGGAAATGCACATTAAAACTACATTAATATAACAACTACACACTTACCAAGATTGTCAAAAATAGAAGTCTGACAACAGTAAGCCTGGCCAAGGATTGAACACATCTACCAGAGTTCCTAGGTAGTTTGTTTTGACCACCTGGGAAAATAAATTGATGATATCTACTTACATTGAAAATACACATATCTTATGATCTAATACCCCGAGGTATATATTTCTAGATCAGGGGTCATTATGATGACTCATGAATTAAGAGTAGTTTTTAACATTTTTAAATGCTTAAAAATAGAATGATATTTTATATGTAATTTGTAATATGAAAACCATGAATTTCAGATTTCAGAGTCTATAAATAAACTGTTGGATATTGTCGCATTCATAGTACAACCAGAATTTAGTGGTTGCAACAGAAAATGACTCACAAAACCACAAAACACAAAACCTAAAAAAAAGGTTTTTTTTTTGTACCAGGGATTGAGTCCAGGGGCACTTAACCACATTCCAGACCCTTTTTATTTTTCATTTAGAGACACGGTCTCACTAATTTGCTTAGGGCCTTGCTACTGGCCTCAAACTTGTGATCCTCCTGCCTCAGGCTCCCAAGTTGCTGAGATTACAGGTGTGCACCACCATGGCCACCAAAACCTAAAATTTTTATCATCTGGCCCTTTGCCATAAAAGTTGGGCAACCTCTGCCCTACATAAATATTTCTGTACATGTATACCAGGGGACATGATCTGGTATAGTTATAGCATACTGCTTATAATAGTGAATCTAGAAAGAACTTAAATGTCCATTAAGAGTAAAGAAACAATGGTATGCTAAACTTACAGAATACTTTTCATTAGTGAAAATGAATTAAATACAGCTATGTTCAGTGTATGGACAAATCTCAGAACACAATGTTAGAAAAACAGCAAGTCTCAGAATTTTCCAGTTGTAAACATTTTTCACTACTGAACAGTGTATCTCAGTGCTCAGAGGAGGGAGTGGGAAGGGAGATAAAAGCCAGAATCTTGAACCAGGAAGCCTCCTTTGTTTGTGTCTATTATATGTCTGTTCTTTATGTATAAAGCAGTATATGTGCCATTTTGACATAGCTTTGTGGATATCATGGCTATTTTGAAGTAAGGATTGAGACATATGATGTTTCTTAGGACACAGTACTCAAAGCCAGGTGTGATGGCACACACCTATAATCTCAGCAACTCAGGATGCTGAGGCAGAAGGATCACAATTTCAAAGCCAGCCTCAGCAACTTAATGAGGCTTTAAGCAACTTAGTGAGACCTTGTCTCAAAAATTTTAAAAAAGGGCTGGGGATGTGACTCATTGGTTAAGTGCCCCCTAGGTTCAATGCCCAGTACTCCCCCCCCCCAAAAAAAAAACACCCGACATATTACTCAGTGACGGTGGTGGAAGAGGGGTATCTGTTGAACACATTATTTGTTAAAAATAAAAATGCAGTATGACTATAAAGGTCTTTCATGCTACCTCTTTGTAGTTACACCCATCTTCCCCTCCTCCCTATAATGAAGCCATTGAAGCCATTAAAGCATTTGAGTCAAAATAGACATTACAAACTTGCTTTAAAATATGACATTATTTACTATCTGTTCTGAATGACTGAAAGGACACTTAACTCATTGATAATGGAGTTTAACTGAAATGTGAATTTACAGGTAGTTTTAAAAGTGATTTTAGTTTTCTGTGTTTGCCAAGGTCTTTGTCTTGAACATATATAACTATAAATAAGGAGAAAGTATCAACTTTTAAGATGCTGCTAGAATTTAAATCACTTTATTACTTTAGAAAATTCAAGATATCAGATACTATATGATCTAAATGGAAATATTAAGCCAGTAAACTTTATTGGACTGTACAACATAGTATCCTAGATGATAAGCTTGTTCCCCTGTCTTACTGCTGGATTGTTGAGTAGTGTTTCATTGTACAGATGTTCAGATTGCACATCTCTATTCCAAAATGTTCTGAAATCGGAAATGTTTTTAGCAGTGTTGTGACACTTTAAAATTTTTAAAAAGTTTAAAAGTTTTGGATTTTGGAGCATTTCAGATTTCGAGTTAGGGATGTTCAGCTAGTAGTCTGTGCGAACATTGCAAAAATCTGAAAAACTCCAAAATCTGAAACAGTTTTGATCTGAAGCAGTTTGGATAACGGATGTTCAGTCTGGACTACAATTTATTTATTCATCAGGTGATGGATATTCAAATTTTTTCCAGATTTTGATTATGATTAAAGTGCTATAAGGATTTGGATTTAGAGGGTGGGGAAAAAATGTGTATACAGGTCTTTGTGTAGACATGTTTTTCTTTCTCTTGAGGGATCTGCTCTGAAAAACTAATCTGACTGTATATAAGTTAAAAAAATCATTAGATTTTAGAGACCATGAAACTAGATTTGAAATCCATTTCATGAGTAATCATATGCTTTGCTAGTGACCAAAAGAGGCATAGCCTTTCATGTGAAATAGCTCAGAATATAAATTCATCTCTCTGCTTCTGTGGAGAGAACCGTTGTTTCATGACATTGTGGCCTATAGTCCTTTTACCGTTACCATAGTTACTGGTAGCAGCTCACTGCATGTGATACAGTATCAAGTGTTAATTGACTTAGCATGATTTTAAGGCAGGAGTATGGCAATAGCATCCTTGTTTTCACCTTGCAGTCAGAGAACGTTGGTCTGATGAAAGGAAGAATATAAGCAAGAAATTACACAATCCAGAGAGATGAGCAAAAAATGTAGTATTTTACACTTAAAAGTATTCCTTTTATTTTTTTTAAGGTGATTTCAGATTGTTGTCTAGCAACCTTGTGAAGAGCTACTGTATCTATTTTATACATAAACTCACACACCTGTCCTGAATTGTTTAGGTTAATGCATCTCTGCTGGGTACCATGGAATATGTTATACAAAGTTGCCCTTGTAAGAATAGGCTGTATGCTATCAACCCAGTGCTTCAGAACATCTGCTTATGTGGCTCTCAATATGGGGCACGAATGCATAGTATATATATAATTTCTCTGTTTACAACATTGGAATACACATGGCTTAATTCTCTCCTGATCAGCAGTAACACAGGTCTATGAATTTTGGTGTCAGTTACACAGTGACATAATTCCTACCTCATCTAAGGTCTCAGATTGCACCATAGTTCACCAAGATGAAGTCAGTTTTTTTTTTTTTTTTTTTTGGGTACTGGGAATTGATCCCAGGGGTGCTCTACCACTGAACTACATGCCCAGCCCTTTTCATTTTTTTTTTTTTTTTTTTTAAATTTTGAGACAGGATGTTGTTCAGTTACTGCCCAAGCTCGATTTGAACTTGCCATCTTCCTGTCTCGGCCTCCTGAGTTGGTTGTTATAACATGCTCTATCTCCTCTAGCAAGATGAATTTTTTATGTGCCAGAAACATTTCTACTCAAACTATCCTAAGTTACTTTCCAAATTTGGTTACAGTTAACTCCAGTCACTTTCTGATACTATTACAACAGAAGAATGGGAAGTGGGATAGTGGGAAATAGAAATTAAAAATCAGGGAAGTCAGAGTGAAGATTCCATCTCAGATTGTGTGATATCCTTTTCTTTTTCATGTTTTCTCTGTTCCCTGAGTGACTGGTGATTGTGGAGTTTTTAGGATAGGATTCATTGGGGAAGAAGGACAAGAGTTAACTGAAGCCGGGCGTGGTGGCACACACTTGTAATCCTAGCACTTTGGGAGGCTGAGACAGGAGAATCCTGAGTTGCTCAGCAACTCAAGGTTGCTGAGGAACTCAGTGAGACCCTGTGTCTAAATAAAATTCAAAATAGGGCTGGGGATGTGGCTCAGTGGTCGAGTACCCCTGAGCACCAAAAAAAAAAAAAAGTTAACTGAGGAGCTGCCCAACATGGAGATCTTAGGGTCTAGGAACTGAATGTGAATATTTGAAATAGGCAGGGATCACTAGTTGCTTAAATTCCCAAGGCAATTAATAGCTTGGTTTTTGCCTTAGCATTTAATATAGCAGTTGTATAGAAAGGGAGTCAAGACGCATGTTTGATATATGTGAAAGAGCAAACTTGCTGTTTTAATTCTTATGTCTAATTATAGGGAATCAAGCACATTTCTACACATTTGTTGGCTATGTATCTTTTCCTTCTGCAAAGTGCCTGATTAAATCCTTCATTCATTTTTCTCTTGGATACTGCTTTGTAAGAGTTATTTGTATAATCATGAAATTTCACATTGTTAATGAAATTAATTCATATCTTAATATATTAATCAGACAATTTGTTTTTTAGGTTCCAAATTTTTAAGTCGGTCTGTTTTCTTTTTTTTCTTTATAGGGTGTGAACGTGATTTCTGATGAAACTGGATTGGAATAATTTTCATGATCTTTGTATATTTATATATATATATTTTAAAATTTTGCATTTGACTTAAAGTGCCATGAGAAAATTTGCATATTGCAAGGTGGTCCTAGCCACCTCCTTAATTTGGGTACTGTTGGATATGTTCTTGCTGCTTTACTTCAGTGAATGCAACAAATGTGATGAGAAAAAGGAGAGAGGACTTCCTGCTGGGGATGGTGAGTGACATTTTATAATACAACTATTTTGATAAACATATCACTAGTTTTTACTAATTTGAATAATATAAAAGTTAAGCATTTTAGATATAATTTCTAGCTTCCAGTATATGTGGTGATCATATTTTTAACAATTCTTTTTTTTTTTAATTTTTTGTTTTTTTAGTTGTTGATGGGCTTTTATTTTTATTTATTTATATGTGGTGCTGAGGATTGAACCCAGTGCCTCACACATGCTAGGCAAGCACTCTACCACTGAGCCATAACCCCAGAGGGTCTCACTGAGTTGCTCAGCAACTCAAGGTTGCTGAGGCTGGCTTTGAACTTATATTTTTAACAATTCTTTAATGAATTCTTTTAATATTAAAGTATCATTATTGAATCACTCATTTTTGTTTTTATATTCAATATTAAATATAGTTAATTTTCTACAAATGATTTTATGTTAGCAAATAATGTAGGGAATCTCATAGTTGGAGCTCTCAAAATTTTATATAAGATTAGTCTAATGCCACATGCTGGTTGGAGCATTAAAATGGTACTATCAGGTATCAAGAGATTTCTCCTGCTCTGCTATCTTAATCCTGTGGGGAAGAAGTTTTATAGATACATGTGATCTGGAAAGTTCTTTTGTTAATGCTATAGACAGCTCCAGTTAGTGATTTTAGGGAGGGATTATAGAATAGGGGCTACAGTGAGATCATTGCAATGATGGGGATGTGGGGGAGAAAACATGAAGGGCCAAGGTAGGTAGTACTGATATTTTGGCAGAGAAAACTTGGAAAATTCAGTATTAAACTCCTTACATTGATACCAACAAACATGTTGTCTTTTTTTTTTTCTTTTCTTCTTTAGCCATAATGAAAATAACTACTGTGAAGAGTCATTAGTTCAGCTATTCAAGGCTCTAAACAGTCTATGATTAGTTATAGAATGCATAGCTATATAATACCTCCACTATTTTAAGAATATTATACAAATAATAGTTCTTTTATCATAGGCTTTCTTTGAGTATATAGCCACATTTGAATTTTTTACACTTTTATAAGAGTAAAGGTACTTGGTCCCTCAAAACTTATAACCTAAAAATTATTCATTTGTATTGGTAACTGCCTTTTTATTTCTTCTTGAGAAATTTGCCTTAAATTAGGTTCTGTTGCTAGTACAGGATGCTAGTGATACTAATCATTAACTTTTTAATTTTCTCCATAAGATTGAATAAAATACAATTTTATTCAAAGTCAGCTTATTAATTTGCATAATATTTACTTTATGACTCCTCTGTTTAGTAACTTTAGTGCATAATAAAACACCAACTCTGTAACTGTTGTTAGAGCTATACCTTCTGTATGTATACCTTTAAATCACAGGACAAGTATTACCATTTACCAGTAAGAAACTCAGGTATTTGCTCAGACAGAATGGATTAACTTTCCCCTCATCCTACCTTAGTTCACTGCCATTGTGTAGGGAGTTTATAGTGTTCTATGTTAAATTTTAAGGCCTAAAAGTGAGAAAGAATAGAGCCATTAGCTTGTGAAGATTCACTTGGTGAATATTTTTAAAGTGCTGATGTACTACTGGACAGTGTACTTAAGTGAGACAGAATTCCTCCCTTTAAGAAACTCAGTCTAATGGAGAGAAAGAATAATTCTAAAATAATGATATAGTAGAAATAACAGTAGAAGTACACAAGCAG
Source organism: Geosciurus inauris (assembly GCA_004024805.1). Classification (NCBI taxonomy): domain Eukaryota; kingdom Metazoa; phylum Chordata; class Mammalia; order Rodentia; family Sciuridae; genus Geosciurus; species Geosciurus inauris. Next base: position 19,015 of record PVHX01019363.1, read on the forward strand.
AAAGGACGGAAGGGCTTGGGGTGACTGAGAAGGTGTAACAAGGAAGTGTGCTTCAGTCAAGTATCAGGGTAAGCAGGTATTTGTCAGATTTGATGTGGAAGACGAGACTGGCTAAACCAAGGAAAGAAGCATGTACACGATAAGCAAGGGAGAGTTGATGGATTGGAGAATGCATGGAATGAATCTTGTGAGGAAGCCACATCATGTCACAGAATCCTTATGGCATACTGAGGACTTTCAGCTTTATCCTGTAGGCAATAGCATGCCCTTGAAGAATTTTAAAACAAGGGAATTAAGTCACCTTAACTACAGATCAAATCTGTACTTTTTTTTTTTTTTTTTTTTTTGGTGGTGGTGCTGGGGGTTGAACCCAAGGCCTTGTGCATGTGAGGAAAGTACTCTACCAGTCGAGCTATATCCTCAGCCCCAAATCTGTACTTTTGGAAGAATACTGGTGATCATACAGCTGTTGGACTAGAAGAGAATTTGACAGGTAGCAAAGACCATTTGGAGGTTATGGTGAAAATTTGGAAATATACCCATGGCCTACACTAAAATTATACTGGAGATAGAGAGGGAATGCTTATACATGAAGAGTGTTTAAATAGTGGAATTTATGTAACTTGGGAATCATTGGGAAGTATGAATACTGGGAATAAGAGAAAAGTTTAAGGTGACTCTTAGGTCTCTTTGGTTGTTAGACAAATGGGTGAGAAGTGGAATTCCCAGAGGATAAGCAGCTTTGATGTGACTCTGGCATGACATTTGTGCAGATTTTACCTAAGATGAAGGTGAAGATGGAATGTTTCTGATATGTTTGGTAATGGAGTTTCTAGCAATCTTGGCATTTCAGAGTGTTTTTAGCATAGAGACCAGTAGATTGATGTACCAGAGAAGTAGTTAGAGATGTGTAACTTGTTCTCTAGGAAGTTTTGGTATGTAAAACAAAAGTTAGAAGAAAGAAATGGAGCCAAAGTTGGTTTTAAATGTAGAAGAAAAAAGGAATGCCTGAAAGAGCAAATTATAATGTGTGGTATCAAAACCATAATAAAAGGAATATTCTTAAGGAGTATCCTAAGGTAAATAACAGTTTAAAACCACTAGTGGCATGAACTTCAAAGAAAAGAGTAGGTTTTGTACAAAAGTACAAAATAAGGGAGAAATAGTCTGGAAATAACAGTGTGAAGCTGGAGAAGGCAAATGAACAATTCTCCCAGAAAAAGTTGTGAGGTTAGTGGACCCTGGAGGTGAGTTGGATTTGACTCAGACCTGTAGATGGGCAAGATGAAGAGGCTTTGGAATGACCTGGGGTGTTTGGTGTTCAATGAGGTGGAATTGGGAAAGAAGTCAGCAATGGAAAAATAAGAGAGGGTTGAGCCTTGAGCCAGAAGGCAAGCCTTGAAGACCTTGAGTGGTGATGTTTCTTACAGAGCTTTGGAGCAGCTGGTTTAATACTACAAAAACAGTCTTAAGAGGTTGAAGTGAAAGGAAGAGAAATGATTAGGGGAAAAGGTACAGTTGAAAATTCTGCCTTCAAGTGAAGTTTCAGTATAGTAGTTGTACAGTCTGAGGTTTTGTCAGAGCTCTGTCATTTATTATTTAGGGTCCACTTCCTTTAAGTAATAGAGGGCCATTCCTCAATGATTTCATAGAGTTTGTTTTGTTTTCCCGAGTAGTTCTTTCACAGTTTTGTACTTGGGTTTTTATATTTTAGACTATCTAAAAATAGCAAAATTCTTCTGATGCTAGAGTGTTAGATGAGATGGGACTTCTTTGAAATACCAAGGTTAGTGTGGGTTATGGCCTAGGAATTCCACTTTACAGGATTAGCTCATTCATTCAGTTTATGAATTTGGATGTTATATAGAGTGTTTCGTATTTTTACAGGTACAGTTTTAAGTAGTAATTGATCCTTCATGCTTACTACTCTCCAGATCATTGAAATATTGATTGTTCAATTTTCAGATTCTTTTGTTAGAATTATTCTAGTTGTCAAATATTAGGAAGCCTTGAGGGCACAGTTTACTGGAAGAATTTCCAATGATTAAAAAGTAAAAATATTGTCCTTAAAAGTTTTCAGGAACTGTTATTAGAATTATTTTAAAATCATTTAGAGTTTTATAAATTGAATATGAGATTGGAACAAAGGTTGAAATTGGCAAGGATATTGAAGTAGCAGAGTGTTAGAAGTAAATTTATTTGTAGATGATATTTTGAAGTTTATTAAAAAGAATCAGATAACGTACTACATTTCATTACATCTTATGCCTTTGTTTATAGGATACCTGTTTTATATGCCAGTGTGGAAGCAAATATATTCCAATTATTATAAGCCACATTCCAATTTCAGAAATGTTAAAATGTGGAAAAAGTCTTGGAATAGGTGAAATATATTACATAAAGACAATAAAGATAATGATTTTTAATAAGATAAAGAATAGTTTGGAAGAAAATTTTTTTGCCTTTTATAAATAATTTCCCCCCCAAAAAAGGAGTTGTAACTTTGTACCTCTTCTGTTTCTATGAGAAAACCACAAATTAGAAATGATTAAAGTACACTCAAAGTATGTCCTGTAGTTTGTGTATGTTTTATGTTCAGGCTTTCAGAGTGGATCAGTAGTTTTCTTGGTAATTAAGTGCACTAAAACATGATGCTTCTCTAATTGTCATGTGTATGAAGCTTAACTGAGGTATATACTGAAATGTTTTTGTCCTCACATAATACTTTGGAACAACACTGTGTTAGATTTTCATCACTGTGAACAAAATACCTGAGATAAATTACTTGTTGCTTTTGGGCCCCTGGCAAGGCAGTCTGTCATGATGGGAGCACATGCCAGAGTAAGCTACTTGCCTCATGATGGCAGGAAAGCAAAAACAGAAGAGTGGGAAGTATAGGGTGCCAACATCCTCATAAAAGGCATGGCATGTCTCCATATGACCAGAAAGAAGACTTTGAACCAGGCCCCAACTTTTAAAGGTTCTACCACCATCCAATAGTACCATGAACTAGGGACCAAGCAATTTAATGCACAGGCCGTTGGGGGACACTTATCCAAACTTTAACATACACCTTTGTCACTCACAAAGTTACTGAGGCTGTCCTTAAACTTGTGATCCTCCTGCAGGGATCCTCTCCTGACAAATTACAGGTGTATACCACCATGTTGGGCCCTCTACTGTGTATTTTAGGCATTCTTCAAAATATCTATCTACTAGATATGATTTTTTTTTTTTTTAACAATAGCATCAAGGGAACAGAGGAGCCATCTCTTCAGTCAGGCTTCACCTGCCCAATAACAGCACTAGTTGGTAAAGCTGTTCTGTAGGATGACTATTGCAGATGGTGGTACAAAAGCAACCTACCAGAGATGCAGAATATGAAATTATTCAATGTGTTCTCAACAGGTTTCTCAGAATATAAAAATCTATTTTATAGAACTCTGAAGAAAAAATGATATACAATAATTTTCCCTGTTAGAATAAATTGGTTTTAGGAAGAACATTAAAATATTAAGAAATAATTATTTAAAATTGTAGGAAATTCAAGTCATATAGTTTTTGAAAACAAATTCTGTCAACTATCTACCAAGCAAGTAAAGCTCTTTAAATATAAGGGTTGGAAGAATTTTTTAAAAAATTCTCAACAAGTATAATAAACACTATAACACTAGTATAGAAAGACATGTAATATCTTTTTTTATTTAACCTTAAATATCATTAATCATAAATCCCTTAAAGGTCATGTCTACTTACTTACCTCTGAAAGTAAAGAGCAATCAACAGATCTGGGTTTGGAATGTATAGGGATAAATAGGAAGGAGCAGAGGTGACAATGATATTTTATGGATGGCACACATAAAGAGTAGGTGGGAGATATCTAGTGGCCCTGATTTTAAATATTTTTTTCTATTTTGGTATAAGGCTAAATTGCTGCTCAATTTAAAAATTGAGTATTAAGTTACACAAGCATCATCTATAACGTGTTTTTGCTAAGAGTTAATAAAGATCCTGAATCTGATCAAACCTCTGGACCAACTACCAATTCACAGAAATATGGGAGCCAGAAGGACATAATAAACAACATTAAAAGGGATGCAAATCCTACCTGTAGGAAACTGGAAAAAAGGAGCAATACAATTTCTTCTTTGTCATCAACAAAAAGGGAGGTTGGGGAACAAAGAGAAAGAAATATCTGTACCATAAGACTAGTCATGAATTAACAACTCTTGAAGCCAGATTATAATTATTAGTATTAATATTATTATCTCTTCTGTTTGTTTCAAATTTCCATAGTGGTGGGCATAAAGAAGAGCTCAAGAAATTAAAAAAATTATTATCCTAAGTACTACATAGTATACGCATGATTGCTTATAGCATAAGAAACTAGATACAATTAGAAATTTAAAATCTTGCTCTGTCATTCTTGACTTTGAGATCTTTTTTTTTTTTAAATATATTTTTCTTAGTTGTGGATGGACATTTATTTATTTATATGTAGTGCTGAGAATTGAACCACATATGCTAGGCAAGTGCTCTACCACTGAGCCACAACCCCAGCCCTGACTCTGAGATCTTAAAGAATCAAACCAAGAATGTACAACATATACAACCCTTCTACTGCAATTTTTTATAAGTTTAATTACCGCCAGGTAATTAATTATACTTAAATTCTGATATAAGTCCTACATCTAATCTATTGGTACACATGAAATATCAGAGCCACATTCAAAATTACCATTAGTCAAAAGTTATATGACTCCCAGCAGCTTGGGAGGCTGAAGCAGGAAGATCTGGAGTTCAAAGCCAGCCTCACCAAAAGTGAGGTGCTAAGCAACTCAGTAAGACCTTGTTTCTAAATAAAATACAAAATAGGGCTAGGGATGTGCTCAGTGATTGGGTGCCCCTGAGTTTAATCCCCAGTATCCCCAACCCTGCCTCCAAAAAGAAAAGTTGTGTGACTACTGCATGACTTACAGAATCTACCATAATACTCTAACAAGGAAATGATAATGTCCTGAAGAATTACATGGACTATTAATTTTCCTTGCCAAAGAGGCCTGGATAAATGCATGTAAGCTAGTGAATATATTTGACTATTAGTACTAGAAAGCAATGAACAAAAAAGATGATATTAACTTTCCATGTACTCACTCATCTTTCTTATAAATTAAAAGTGAATTTAGGGGCTGAGGGTGTAGTTCAGGGCGGGAACACATGCTTAGCATGCATCAAGGTTTGGATTCGAGCCCCAGTACCAAAACACACAAACACAAGAGTTTACAGCAATTTTTGTTTGAAATTAACTGAAATGGGGTTCAGGTGTCATTTCAACAACTGAAAAAACTTTCTTGGCATAAAATTTTATATGCAGATCATTTTTAAGAATCAAATCAACTTTGTCTCAAAAAATGAAAAGGGTTGAGGATGTGATTCAGTAGGAGTATACCCCTGGGTTCAATCCACAGTACCCCACCCACCCACCCAACACACATGCACCACAAACATTAAAAACACTAGAGAAAAATAAAAAACTTTCAACTTTAAAAATAAACAAGTAACATGCAGAACATATTTTCATTCCGTTCTTGGCCTTATCACATTCTCTGTCTATCCCTGTTACATGAAAAATATAACACAGTGTTTTCCAAGTTCAGTATCTCAGAACCTATTTTTATTGGAATATTTACTAATATCTCAAAAGCATAAAACAAGGAACAATGTTTGGGAAGTGCTAATCTGGTATATTGCTTATTTTGCATTACACACGCATATACATATAATGCTATAACATTACTTTCGATTAGAATTATTGTTTCTGATGCCTCACCTTGCATAAACCTCATTGTAATGTCTATAATTATCAAGTGCAGGATTTTCACCTTGATTTATTTTGAAGAGCATTTTTACTTACATATTAATTCAGCATATAGTTAACAAAGCTGTTATAAGGCACCATGCTAAACTCCATAGCAGATGCTTGAATGATTCAAATCCCAGCTCTAAAGAGATTGTGACCTAGTGGGGTGGGGGTTGCATAACAGGTTTAGCAATCATAGTTAGAGCTAGCAAATGATTAGAGACTTAAGAGTCCTAGATGAAATTTGTATGATACTCAAGAATAGCAAATTATTTTCATAGAAAGATTCAAAAAGCTGCAGGCAAGAAAAGCCATTTTAGTTGGGCCTGGCATGACAAATTGGGGTTTAATTTTGCAGAGATAGGAGTGGGAAGGGGGATGTCAAGGGAGAGGACCTGTTTGAACAAAGGCACGGAAGCGAGAGAACATGAGGCACTTTTGAAGGGAAGTAGTGAGTCAGTATCAAACTGAAGGAAGGAATACTGAGAGGTCGTGGGGAGCACCAAATAGGTGATAGGTTTGGAAAGTTGAGTTAAATTCTTTATTAAAGAGGTTGGACTGTAGGAGACCATGAGGAAAACAGTGAAGGCTATGCTTTAGGAAACTTAATGTGGCAAAAATATTTGAGATGGGAATGCAAAACTATGCAGCAATTCAGATGAATAGGACAAAGTGAGTACATCTTGAGTTAGGTCATCCCAGCCTCGAAGTGGAGGGACAGCCCAGCATCTTGGAGGTATTAACAGAGTGGGTGAGTATGGGCCCAGAAATGGCTCTGGTTTTTGAGGGCACAATTTCAACTCAAATGTTATTAAAGAGAAACAAAAATTAATTGCTATGAAATTAATTTTAGTTGTTTCCTCCTTATTCTTAGTTCTAGAGCCAGTACAAAAACCTCATGAAGGTCCTGGAGAAATGGGGAAACCAGTTGTCATTCCTAAAGAGGATCAAGAAAAGATGAAAGAGATGTTTAAAATCAATCAGTTCAATTTAATGGCAAGCGAGATGATTGCACTCAACAGATCTTTACCAGATGTTAGGTTAGAAGGGTAAGTACCTAGTGTGGGCCCATTTGTATTTGAATGAAAAACATGTTCTGAATTCTCAGTAAATTGCCCTTTAGTGCTGGTTGTTCTTAAAGTGAATGTTACATCTATTAAGTTACTACTTAATGCAAATTAAAACATATTTAAATAATAATAAAATAATATCTCAAGGTATTGCCAATCTAATGGCTATTCCAGTTATTGGAAAATAATCATTTATCTTAGTGGATTAATAGGAGATTTTAAACTTTGTTATCAAAAATATTCATGTATTTTTTACAAAAAGATGTAAGTAAAAAATGCAGTGAATTACATGGTCCTAAGTGTACAGCTTATTGAAATTTTTATGTATGTGTATAAAACTGTGTAACCATCATCTAGACCAAGATAGAACATCTTCACTCCTGAATTTCCCTTATTTTCCTTTTCAGTCATTGCTTCCACCCCCAGAGGCAACCATTGTTTTGACCTCTCTAAACATTGTTTAATTATGTCTCTGTTTTTAATTTTTTATAAAGAGATCCACATGGTAGGTATGTGTGTGTTCTTTTATGTCTTTGAGACTCATATTGTTGCATATACCTGACTCCCCCCGCAATCACTATAGTGTAGTGGTTGTTATATGAATATATTTTTTAAATACATTGATAGATATGTGGGTTCTTTACACATTTTGATTATTGTAAATAAAGTCATTGTGATATTCTTGTGCATTTCTTTTGGAGGGCTTAAACTTTCATTTCTATTGTGGAAGGGAGAATAGGCTAAAATTTATGTAACTTTAGCATGTGCTGCCAAACATTTTTCCAAAATGTTTTATCAATTTCTATTTCTATCAGTATTATAGAGGTCTACTTATTCCTTGTGAAGAAGATAATACACAATATCTGGATTAGATGATAATAGGCCCTATTAAAAACAAGAGAACTATGCAAAAAACAAAGGGATTAATTTATCATATACATTCTGGCTGCTGAGACCCCAAGCCACCTTGCCCTATATGGCCTTTATTAATACAGCCAGGCTTTCTAGTCCCAGGCAAGAAATTGGAGAATCTTTTTCAGCACAGTTAGACTAGTCATATTGGAGAAAAAAAAATGCAGACAATGACATTGTGGATTTTCCAACTGATCACCTTTATGAAAGTTCATAGCTGATAAACTCTATTCATATTCAGTTTTGTGGTTTTCCATTCTTAATGACAAACAGATAAGGATGGAATCCTAGACATTATAGGAAGTCCTTAAACATGTGAAAGGTAGAGTTCAAAACAAACAGAAAAGCAACTTGGAGGAAGCAAAGACTATTCAAGAAGAAGAAAAAGAATTTTTTTTATGTTAGTGCATTATACTTACATGTAGTAGTTAGGTTCATTTTGACAAAATCATGCATGCATGGACTTTGTTGTACTCCATTTTCAGTCCCTGTTCACTTCCCTTCTCCCTCCTCCTATTCTCCTTTCTCTGCTCCACTAATCTTCCTTTCACACATTTACTTACTTATTTTTGATTGATGCTTTCTACATATTAAGGAAGAATTCCCTGTGGCATGTTTATATATGCACATAATGTGATTTTGTTAAATTTATTCAACATTTCCTCCCCTGTCCCATCACTCCCCTCTCCCTCTCAGTCTCCTTCTACTCCATTGATCTTCCCTATAATTTTATGATATTTGGCTCCCTCACTCTCACCTCCTGCTTTTTTCCCTGATTTTGCTCTAGCTTCCACATATGAGAAAAAAATTTGACCCTTGATTTTCTGAGTTTGACTTATTTCACTTAGCATGATGTTCTCCAGTTCTATCCATTTACCAGAAAATGCTGTAATATCATTCTTTTTATTTTCCTTTTTATTGGCACATTATAAGTATACATAATAGTGGAATTTATTATAATATATTCATATGTACACAAAATAAAACAGTATAATTTGATCAATTTCATTCTCTAGTACCTCACTTTACCCTTCTCTAACTCCTTTGATCCCTTTCTGTTCTACTGGTCTCCTTTCTATTTTTTTTTAAAATTTGTTCTGATGAGTTATACATGACAGTAGAATGCATTTGACACATTGTACACTAATGGAGCACAATTTTTCATTCCTCTGGCTGTACATGGTGCAGTCACACCAGTAGTGTAATCATACATATATAGGATAGTAATGTCTAATTCTGTCCTTCCCATCCCCCCAATCCCATCCCTTCCCTCACTCCCCCCTGCACGATCCAAAGTTCTTCATATCCCCTCTTCCATTAGCATCCATTTATCAGATAAAACATTTGGCCTTCAGTTTTGGGGGATTGGCTTATTTCACTTAGCATGATGTGCTCTAGTTCCATCCATTTACCTGCAAATGCCATAATTTCATTTTTCTTTAAGCTGAGTAATATTCCACTGTGTATATGTACCACATTTTCTTTATCCATTCATCTGTTTAAGGGCATCTAGATTCGTTCCATAATTTAGCTATTGTGAATTGAGCTGCTATAAATATTGATGTGGCTGTATCACTGTAGTGTGCTGATTTTAAGTCCTTTGGGTATAAACCATGGAGTGCTATGGCTGGGTCAAATGGTGGTTTCATTCCAAGTTTTCTAAGGAATCTCCATACTGCTTTCCAGATTGGTTGCACCAATTTGTAGTCCCACCAGCAATGAATGAGTGTACCTTTCCCCCCCACATCCTTGCCAGCACTTTTTATTTATTGCTTGTATTCTTGATCATTGCCATTCTGACTGGAGTAAGATGAAATCTTAGAGTAGTTTTGATTTACATTTCCCTAATTGCCAGAGATGATGAACATTTTTCCATGTGTTTGTTGATTGATTGTATTTTTTCTTCTGTGAAGTGTCTGTTCAGTTCCTTAGCTCATTTATTGATTAGTTATTTGTTTTTTTGTTTTTTGTTTTTTTGAGTTCTTTATACATCTTGGAGATTAGTGCTCTGAGATGCATATGGCAAAGATTTTCTCCCATTCTGTAGGCTCTCTCTTCACGTTATTGATTGTTTCCTTTGCTGAGAAGCAACTTTTTAGTTTGAACTCATTCCATTTATTGATTCTTAATTTTACTACTTGCACTTTGCTTATTAAGGAAAAGTCAAGTCCTAACCTGAGATGATGAAGATTTGGGCCTACTTTTTCTTCTATTAGGTGTAGAGTCTCTGTTCTAGTGTCCACATCTTCACTTTGAGTTGATTTTTGTGCAGGGTGAGAGAGGTTTAATTTCATTTTGTTACATATGGATTTCCAGTTCTCCCAGCACCATTTGTTGAATAGGCTATCTTTTCTCCAGTATATGTTTTTGGTGCCTTTGCTAGTATGAGATAACCATATTTATGTGGGTTTGTCTCTGTGTCTTCTATTTTGTTCCATTGGTCTACGTGTCTGTTCTGGTGCCAATACCATGTTGTTTTTGTTGTTATTGCTCTATACTGTAGTTAAGGTCTGGTATTGTGATGCCTCCTGCTTTACTCTTCGTGCTAAGGATTACTTTGACTATTTTGGGCCTCTTATTTTTCCAAATGAATTTCATGACTACTTTTTCTATTTCTGTGAAGAACGTCATTGAGATTTTAATAGAAATTGTATTAAATCTCTTTTTAGCACTTTTGGTAGTATGGCCATTTTGATAATATTAATTCTGCCTATCTAAGAACATGGAAGGTCTTTCCATCTTCTAAGGTCTTTTTCAATTTCTTTCTTTAGTGCTCTGTAGCTTTCATTGTAGAGGTCTTTCACCTCTTTTGTTAGGTTGATTCTCAAATATTTTATTCTCTTTGAGGCTATTTTGAATGGGATAGTTTTTCTAATTTCTCTTGCATTTGATTCATCACTGATATGTAGGAACACAGTTGATTTATCAGTGTTAATTTTATATCGTGCTGATTTAATTTGTTGAATTCATGTCTGTAAGTTTTCTGGTGGAGTTTTTTGCGTCTTCTAAATATAGAATCATATCATCAGCAAATAGGGATAGTTTGAGTTGTTCTTTTCCTATTTGTATCCCTTTAATTTCTTTCTTCTAATTGCTCTGGCCAGTTTCCAGGACTCTGTTGAATAGAAGTAGTGAAAGAGGGCATCCCTGTCTTGTTCCAGTTTTTAGAGGGAATGCTTTCAATTTTTCTCCATTTAGAATGATGTTGGCCTTAGACTTAGCATAAATAGCTTTCACAATGTTGAGGTATGTTCCTACTGTCCCTAGTGTTTAGAACATGAATGGATGCTGTATTTTGTCAAATGCTTTTTTGCATCTATTGAGATAATCATGTGTTTCTTGACTTTAAGTCTATTGATGTGATGAATTACATTTATGGATTTCCATATGTTGAACCAACCTTGCATCCCTAGGATGAACCCCACTTGATCATGGTACGTTATCTTTTTAATGATTTTTGTTTGCAATTTGCCAGTATTTTATTAAGAATTTTTGCATTTATGCTCATCAGGGATATTGGTCTGAGATTTTATTTCCTTGGTGTGTCTTTGTCTGGTTTTGGTAAAAGAGTGATGCTTGCTTCATAGGAAAGAGTTTGGAATGGTTCTCTCCTTTTCTCTTTCATGGGATACATTGAGGAGGATTGATTTTGGTTGTTCTTTGAAGGTCTGGAAGAACTCAACTGAGAATCCATCTGGTTCTGGGCTTTTCTTTCTTGGTAGGCTTTTTTTTTTTTTTTTTTCGATTTAGAACTTGTATTCAAAAACATGAATTTTTACAACTAGATAATAAAAAGATAACACAATTTAAAAATAAAAAAAAATTAAACAGACCTTTCACCCAAAAAAAGATGCAGGAATGGCTAAGGAAGCATGAAACAATCTTCAACATGGTAGTCACTAATGAAATGCCATTAAAATCATAGTATGATATTTTTAAGTACACACTATACTGGCTATAATAGAAATCAAAAAGATCGTCAGTAACAATGGAGAGGATATGGAGAAATGAAAACTATCCCATGTTGCTGGTTAAAATATAAAATGGTACAGTTATTTTTTAAACAATTAGGCGTTTCCTAAAAAGTTAAACATGTACTTATAACATGTAAATTCCACTCCTCGATATTTATAAAAGAAAACATACCAATCAAAATAGGCTTGCATGTCAATCATTATTTCTGAGAGTCCCAAAATTAAGACAATCCAAGTTTTCAAATATTCCAAAATTTTAATCTTCTCAATAGACAAAATATGGTATCTACATAGAATGAAATATATATTTGCCAATATTTGAAAAAAATGGACATTCTACAAATGATAAGTGGTAGAACACAGATGAATGTAAAAACATTATGGAAAGTGAAAAAAAACCCTAGATGCAAAACCTATCCAACATATTGGGCTGGAGTTGTAGCTCAGTGGTAGAGTGCTTGCCTCACATGTGTGGGGCACTAGGTTCAATCCTTAGCACCACATAAATAAATAAAATAAAGGTATCGTGTTCATCTAAAACTAAAAATTTTAAAAAGTTGAACTATGCAACATATATATTTATGTATACAAATCTGTAGGAAATGTAAACTGTTCTACATACTAGAAGTAGACAGTGGCTGCCTGATGGTGTAGGTAAGTATAGATTAAAAGAGGCAATTAAAGGAACTGAGGCTGTAGCTCAGTGGTAGAGCACTTGCTTATTATAAGCATGTATGAGGCACTGGGTTCGATTCTCAGCACTACATAAAAATAAATACATAAAGGTATTGTGTCCATCTATAGATAAAACAGTATTCTTTTTAAAAAAGAGGCAACCAAGGGCTGGGGCTGTAGCTCAGTGGTAGAGTGCTTGCCTAGCATGCGTGAGGCACTAGGTTCGATCCTCAGCACCACATATAAAGAGTAAATGAATAAAATAAAGATCCGTAAACAACTTTAAAAAAAAAAGGCAACCAAATACAGGGCATCTGTGCAAAAGGTAGAGCTAATATTATGCTGAGTGAAAAACTGAATGCCTCCACCTCTCTATCCTTAAGATCCCCTTTTTGACTGAGAACAAATAAAGAACACTTGCTCTCAATATGTCTCTTCAATATTATACCGTATTGTTTTCCTGGTAAAAAAGGCAGGAAAAAAAAAGACTTTCAATTAGGCAAAATGGCAAAACTGCCTGTTCACAGATGTGACAAGATCATTTAAGTACAAAATCCGGAAGACTCTACGAAGTAGCAATTGGAATAAGTGAATTTAATAAGCTTGTAGGATATAAGATCAACACATACAGCATCTTTATGTTGAAACCACTGTTGAGGGAAATTAAAGAAGACCTAAATAAATATCACACCCTGTACATGGTTCAAAAGATTCAATTATTAAGATGTTAGTTCTAACAGACGTGTAAATTCAGTGCATTCTCAATCAAAGCCTCTGAGTTTTTTACAAATAAACTAATGTCAAAATTCATTTGGAACTGCTAAGAATCTATAATAACCAAAACAATCTGGAGAAAGTTGGAGGGCCTGGTTTTGTAATTTATTATAAAACTATAGTGAGTAATAGGACAATGGGGTAATGGCACAAAGATAAAAACAACATCAGCAACAAAACCAGCCAGGTATAGTGGTGTACACATGTAGTTCCAGGACTCAGTAGGCTGATGTGGAAGGATCACTTGATCCCAGGAGTTCTAAATCAGCCTGTGCAACACAGTGAGATTCGGCAAGGAGGCAAAACCATGGAGTCTTTGACAAGTACAGATCCAGAAAGCAGAATATACCAACATCTGGCAATAGTTTCTGAGCAAAAAAGAATCTGGTTGCCACTGTATCTCTCATAGCGTGTTCTTGCAGACATTAATCTAAGCTGATGTTCCCTGGGATTTGATAAAATTTCCATTCCATGAAGATAAGAATAAATAGTATTTAAGTGCTCGGGGGTCCGTTCGGGCGGCTTCTTCTTTAGCGCTTGCCTAGCGCCGGGGTCCACCGGTGAGTTCATCGCAGCAGCCCTGGTGCTCCTCACACCACCGCTAGCAGCCCACACGACAGCCCATGCACCCCATTCTAGGGGTGCGCCCTCCCTATAGGGAGGGAACTCCGCACTGTCCTGGGGTCCCAGCTCATGCAAACGTTCGCAGTTCCCGCCCCGGGCCTCAGCCCATGCGCGGCTGGCCAGAAAGAAGCCCGCGCAGGGGCCTCTTGGTAGGCTTTTGATGGCGTCTTTAATTTCATTGCTTTAAATTGATCTGTATTTGGGTAGGTCATATGTCTAGAAATTTGTTGATATCTTCAAGATTTTTTATTTTATTACAGTATAAATTTTCAAAATAGGTTCTGATTATTGTCTGTATTTTAGTAGTGTCTTGTGGTATTTTCTTTTCATTGTGAATTTTAGTAATTTGAGTTTTCTCTTTCTTTTTCTTTGTTAACTTGCCTAAGGTTTATGAATTTTATTGATTTTTGTTTTCCCAAAGAACCAACTTCTCATTTCGTCTATTTTTTGAATTGTTTCTGTTTTTCAGTTTCAGTGATTTCAGCTCTGATTTTAATTATTTTCTAACTTCTGCTTTTGGTGTTGATTTATTCTTTTTCTGGGGCGTTGGGTGTGATAACAGGTTATTTATTTCTTGATTTTCTATTCTTTCAATGAATGAGCTCAGTGCAATGAACTTTTCTCTTATACCACCTTTATAGTGTCCCAGAGATTTTGATACGTTGTTTCACTATTCTCATTTACTTCTAGGTATTTGTTTATTTCATCCTTGACTACTTCTGCTATTCATTGGTCATTCAATAGTGTATTGTTAAATCTCTAGGTGTGTGTTAGAGTAGGTTCTATGTTTTATTTATTTATTTATTTATTTATTTGCTAACTTCAAATTTTATTTATTTATTTCAGCGATGAAGAAACCTAGTTGAGCTATTTGAAAATGATTTGAATTTGAAACAGATATTTCAGATTTGTTCAACTTGAACTTTGAAGTCACTAGATTCAACTGTATTCCTCACATTGTTTTCAATGAAGCAAGAATGACCTACTTTTGCATCCATTCATGTTTTCAGTTTGCTAATATTGCCTTTTTGTTTTCTCTTCATTCTCACATTTTTTTTTTCATTTTTAATTAATTTATTTGTTCTATTTAGGTTTACATGTTAACAGAGTGCAGTTTGATTCATTGTACACAGATGGAGGACAACATTTTGTTTCTCTGGTTGTAAGTGACATAGAATCACAACATACATGCAGTCATACATAAAGGGGCTGTGATGATGATCATATTCTACCACCTTTACTGTCCCCATGCCCCCTCCCCCCTTACACCCCTGTGAACAGAGTTCCTCCATTGTTCCCATGTCCTTCCCCCCATTATGGATCAGCATCCACTTATCAACGAGTACGTTCGGCATTTGGTTTTGAGATTGGCTCACTTCACTTAGCATGATATTCTCCAACTCCATCCATTTACCTGCAAATGCCGTAATTTTATTCTCTCTTATTGCTGAGTAATATTCCATTGTGTACATATACCACAGTTTCTTTATCCATTCATCTGTCGAAGGGCATCTAGGTTGGTTCCACAGTTTAGCTATTGTGAATTGAGCTGCTATAAACATTGAAGTGGCTGTAGCACTGTAGTATGCTGTTTTTAAGTCTTCTGGGTATAGACCAAGGAGTGGGATAGCTGGGTCAAATGGTGGTTTCATTCCAAGCTTTCTAAGGAATCTCCATACTGCTTTCCAGATTGGTTGTACCAATTTGCA
>PVHX01019364.1:0-34612 GCA_004024805.1 Geosciurus inauris
ATTCCATTGTGTATATGTACCACAGTTTCTTTATCCATTCATCTATTGAAGGACATCTGGGTTGCTTCCACAGTTTTGCAATTGTGAATTGTGCTGCTATAAACATTGAAGTGGCTGCTTTACTGTAGTGTGCTGTTTTTAAATCTTTAGGGTATAGGCCAAGGAGTGGGATAGCTGGGTCAAATGGTGGTTCCATTCCGAGTTTTTTAAGCAGTCTCCATACTGCTTTCCAGATTGGTTGCATATTTTATTTCTTTGTATGTGGTGCGGAGGATCGAACTCAGGGTCTCACGCATGCGAGGCAAGCGCTCTACCACTGAGCTACAATCCCAGCCCCTTTCATTCACTTTTATGGCTAAATAACATCCCATATAGTTAGACAACACAATTTCTTCAAACATTCATCCATTGATGAACATTAGGCTTATTTCCAACGTTTGACTATTGTGAACAATGCTGCTATGAATATGCATGTACAAGTATTTGATTGAATGCCAGTGTTCAATATTTTGGGTATATGTAGCTCAGAAGGAAATGACCAGAAGTACTTTTTGAAGGCAAATTCCATCATTTTCTTGCTATGTAATTTGAGTAAACTGCTTAAGTTTTCTGAGCTTCAGTTTCTTTGAAGATTAACTATTCTAATGTTCCTAGCACAGTCAGGAGCTTAGTATATGCTTAGTAAATGCTAATTGCCTTCCTTTCCTTAACAGCCCTCCCATTTATTCTCCAACCCAGTAGTGTTTTCTTCCATAGGCTTGACATCCCCTCAACCACTCTTTATAGGGCATGCTTTCCAGACCTCCTACCATCTTAATTATCCTGCTCCCAGAAGATGTCAAAGAGGAAGAACTTTCTCTCTATCCTCCTAGGGTCCATACCTGGGGGCTGTAAATTAAACTAACAATTCTTTTTCTCCTGTTAACAGGAGAAAAGTCACACAATTTTTATTAACATTTATGTACAAGGGAGTTTACAAAAAAGAAGCAAAACTCAAAGAAGCAGATAGACTCAGGCTTCGGTGCCCTTTTACCAGAGAAACTAGGGTTTCAGCTTCAAGGGATAAGTTGTGAAGATGTAACTGGAAGTACATGGGGGAAGTAATGGAAGACAGGGTTATTTTTGTAAGGAATGTTTGGTATGAGAGGTGGAAGGCTTCCACCAATGGAAATTCATGCCTCACATTTAGACAGTGAGGGGAGAGCAGGGAATTCTTTCTGCATCTGCTGATTCTCAATTGCATTTAGCTCCAAATAAGAATTGTGTTTTGTTGTTGTTGTTTGGTATTGGGATTGAACCAAACAAAGGGGCACTTAACCACTGAGCTACATCCCCAGCCCTTTTTATTTTTTTTAGACAGAGTTTCACTAAGTTTCTTAGGCCCTCGCAAAATTGCTGAGGCTAGCTTTGAACTTGTGTCCTCCTGCCTCAGCCTCTTGAGCCTCTAGGATTACAAGCATGCACCACTGTACCTGGCAGCTCCAAATAATTCTTATGCCAAAGTGACATATTTTAGAGTAGCATATTGTGATCCCCTTCAAAGGCAAGTAACAGTGCATTTTTAAGTTTTTTGTTCATACTGCCTATTTGCAGGGACAAGGGCGGACATGATGCATGTCCAAGATTGGACACTAAACCTAAAATGTGGGGGCTTTTAATTTAAAATTGAGAACATTTTTATTTTCATTAAAAAAGAGGATGAAAAGGCAAGCCTCAGATCAGGAGAAGAGATTTTAATCCACAAATTGTATATATCTCATCCAGTTTATATAAAGGACTCCTAAAAACTTAGTAAAATAGGCAACTATATTTTTAAATTTTGTTCTTCTTAGTTATACATGACAGTAGAATGCATTTTGACACATTGTACACAAATGGAGCACAACGTCTTATTCCTCTGGCTGTACCTGGTGCAGAGTCACACCAGTTGTGTAATCATACATGTATATAGGCTAATGTTGTCTGTCTCATTCCACCATCCTTCCCACCTCCACATCCCCTCTCCTCCCCTCACTCCCCTCTGCACAATCCAAAGTTCCTCCATTCTTCCCTACCCACCCCCCATTATAGATCAGCATCTTCTAATCAGAGAAAACATTCAGCCTTTGGTTTTTTGGGTTTGGCTTATTTCACTTAGCATGATATTCTCCAGCTCCATCTATTTCCCTGAAAATGCCATAATTTCATTCTTCTTTAAGGCTGAGTATTATTCCATTGTGTATATATACCATATTTGCTTCATCCATTCATGTGTTGAAAGGCATCTAGGTTGGTTCCATATTATAGCTATTATGAATTGAGCTGCTATGAACATTGAAGTGGCTGTGTCACTGTAGTATGCTGATTTTAAGTCTTTTGGGTATAAACCAAGGAATGGGATAGCTGGGTCACATGGTGGTTCCATTCCAAGTTTTCTGAGGAATCTCCATACTACTTTCCAGAGTGGTTTTACCATTTTGCAGTCCCATCAGAAATGTATGAGTGTACTTTTTTCCCCACATACTCGCCAACACTTATTATTGTTTGCATTCTTGATAATTGCCATTGTAACTGGAGTGAAGTGAAATCTTAGTTTTTTTATTTGCATTTCTCTAATTGCTAGAGATATTGAACATTTTTTCATGTATTTATTGATTGATTGTATTTTTTCTGCAAAGTGTCTGTTCAGCTCCTTAGCCCATTTATTGATTGCATTATTTGTTTTTCTTGGTGTTCTTTTTTGAATTCTTTATATATCCTGGAGATTAGTGTTCTGAGGTGCATGTGGTAAAAATTTTCTCCTATTCTGTGGGCTCTCTCTTCACATTATTGTTTCCTTTGCTGAGAAGAAGCTTTTTAGTTTGAATCCATCCCATTTATTCTTGATTTTACTGCCTGAGCTTTAGAGCAACCATTTTAAGTAAGGTATTTTAAGTAAAAATACTTAAAAATTTACTTCAGCCATGGTGTAGGCTTCTGTGCCATAGACTGTGCACAGAGAGCCTGCATTCACAGGTGGCACAGTTGCAGTTGTACTGCATAGAGTACAGAGTTGCACACCATACTCTATGCCACTGTGAAAAAGCCCCTGAGGAGGGCAACAGGTGCTCAGCATCCCACAGCATTCAGCAACAGCACTGAACCCTGCACCCTGTGCCCTCACACACAACAGAAGCAGCAATCAAATGTAGCACTCTCCAAGCACACAGACTCAGGTCTCTTGGATGAGGAACAAGCACCACAAGCATGTGCTGTCGAGAAAACTATAGCAACCAGGGAAGTAGCTCCTGTGCCCCAGCACCACTAGGAGGATCCCCAGTTGACAGTTCATCCTAATTCAGAGGCATGGACCCATAGAAGGCAATTCTGAAGGATAACCCCAAGTAGCCATGGAGAACCTGGTGCATGTATGAGGGGAGTACACCCCAAAGATGGGCTTACAGAGGAGCATCCCACAGACACCAGCCACCACCCAGTGTGCCCACAACCTGCAACCTGTGCACTCCAAAGGTGCAGCAGCCCTACATACCCTCACTGGCCACAAAACCCAGACTATAATACCTCGACCTTATTCCACTACAGCCCCCAAATTCCAAAATATACACAAGAAAGTCCACACTGTTTTTCACAGGATAGAAGGAACTTACCTCAACATTATAAAGGTTGTCTGCAACAAACCCAAAGACAACATCATATTAAACAGAGAAAAACTGAAAGCATTTCCTCTAAAATCAGGAGCAAGATAAGGGGTCCACTCTTACCACTCCTATTCAACATAGTTCTTGAAATTCCATCCAGAGAAATCAAGCAAAAGAGGGAAATTAAAGGGCTACAAATAGGAAAAGAAAAAGTCAAATTATTTCTGTTTGCTGGTAATATGGTCCTATATCTAGAAGACCCTCCAAAAAACTCCACCAAAAGACCTCTAGAGATGATAAATTCAGCAAAGTAGCAGGATACAAGATTAATACACAAAATTTAATAGCTTTCCTATAATCCAACAATGAATCTGCTGAGAAAAACCAGGAAAACTATCCCATTCACAATAACCTTAAAAAATACTTGGGAATAAATCTATGCAAGGAGGTGAGAGACCTCTAAATGAAAAGCATAGAACACTAGAGAAAGAGATTGAAGAAAACCTTAGAAGATGAAAAACCTCCCACATTCTTGAACAAGCAGAATTAATATTGTCAAAATGTCCATACAACCAAAGTGTTATGCAGATTCAGTAAAATCTCATCAAAATACCAATGGTATTCTTTGCAAAAATAGAAAAAACAGCCCTAAAATTCATATGAAGAGTAAAAGACCAATAATAACTACAGCAATCCTGAGTGAGAAGAGCAATCCTCAAACCATCACAATACCTGATACCAAATTATACATAAAGCAATAGTAACAAAAACGCATGATATTGGCATCAAAACATGTATAAAGTCCAATGGAATAGACTAGAGGACACAGACAAACCCACATAAATACAATCATCTGATACTTGACAAAGGTGCCAAAAACATATGTTGGAGAAAAGATAGCTTTTTATTTTTTTTTAAATCTTTTTTTAGTTGTAGATGGACACAATGCCTTTATTTTATTGCTTTGTATGTGGTGCTGAGGATCGAACCCAGGGCCTCATGCATGTGAGGCAAGCGCTCTACCACTGAGCTACAATCCCAGCCCCCAAAAGGTAGCTTTTTAAACAAATATTACTGGGAAAACTAAATCCCCATGGAGAACAATGAAACTAGATCCCTCTCACTCTGTACAATAATCGACTCCAAGTGGATCAAAAACCTAGGAATTAGACCAGAAACAATGCAACTGCTGGAAGAAAACATAGGGCAACACTCCAACATATTGGCACAGATCCCTAAAGCTCAAAAAATAAAATCAAGAATCAATAAATGGGAAGGCATCAAATTAAAAAGCCTCTGCACAGCAAAGGAAACGAGTGTGAAGAGAGCCTACATAATGGGAGAAAATCTCTTCCAGGTACTCCGCCAACAGAGGATTAATATCCTGAATATATAAAGAACTCAAAAGACTGAACACCAAAAGATAAATAAATAAATAAATAACCCAATCAATAAATGGGGGGGAAACCCTAAAAAAACACTTCTCAAAAGAAGAAACATAGATGACCAACAAATGTATGAAAAAAAGGTTCAACAACCCTAGCAATCAGGGAAATGCAAATTAAAACTACATTGAGATTTCATCTTACTCAATTAGATTATTAAGAATATGAATAATATGGGCTGGGGTTGTGGCTCAGCGGTAGAGCGCTTGCCTCGCATGCGTGAGGCCCTGGGTTCGATCCTCAGCACCACGTATAAATAAATAAATAAAGATATTGTGTCCACCTACAACTAAAAAAATTTTTTAAAAGAATATGAATAATAACAAATGCCGGTGAGGATGTGGGGGAAAATGCACACACATACCTTATTGGTGGGACTGCAAATTAGTCCAACTTTGGAAAGCATTATGGAAATTCCTCAGAAGACAAGATAGAGAACCACCTATAACCCAGCTATCACATTCCTGGGTATTTATCCTAAATAACTATAATCCACATATTATAGCGATACAGGCACATCAATGTTTATAGTAGTGCAATTCACAATACCCAAGTTATGGTACCAGGTCAGATGCCTGTCAACCTATGATTGGATAAAGAAAAAGTGGTATACATACACAATTAAATTTTACCCAGCCATAGAGAAGAATGAAATTATAGATGGCATTTGCTAGTAAATGCTGGTAAACTGGAGAACATCATACCAAGTGAAATAAGCCAGAATCAGAAAGGCAAGGCCCAAATATTTTCTGTCATATGTGGAAGCTAGACCAAAATCAGGGGGAACAGGGAGGGGGATAATCCCATTAAAATAGAAGGGAAATCGGTGGAGTGGACAAAGGGCATAGAGGAGGACTGATGGGAAAAGGGAGTAACTGTAGAATTAAACTGACCAAATTATGCTAAGTACATATATGACTATTCCACAGGGAATTTCACCTTTATGTATATCCAGGAAGCATGAATTTTAAAAAATAAATAGAAGGAAGACCACAGGAGAGTAAAAGAAAGGGAATAGGGTAAGGAAGGAGGGGATGGAAAGAAGAAGTACTGGGGACTGAAGTGGAGCTAATTATATTACATACTTGTACAATTGTGTAAAAGTGAACACCACTATTAATTATAACTGCAGCAAACTAATAAAAACAAATAAATAAATAAAAATACTTGAAATGCAATTCATAAATGAGTACATCCAAATGACCGATCAGGATATGAAAAAGGAAGCCAGATATGGTGGCACATGCCTGTAATCTCAGTAACCCTGGACACAGGAGGATCACAAGTTCCAAGCCAGCCTCAACCCTGCCTCAAAATTGAAAACCAAATTTTAAAAAGGATACAAAAAATGGCTCAACATTATTAGTCATCAAAAAATTAAATTAAAATCATAAGCCGGGCGCGGTGGCGCAAGCCTGTAATCCCAGCACTTAGGGAGGCTGAGACAGGAGAATCGCGAGTTCAAAGCCAGCCTCAGCAATGGCGAGGTGTTAAGCAACTCAGTGAGACCCTGTCTCTACTTTAAAAAAAAAAACACGAAATAGGGCTGGGGATGTGGCTCAGTAGTCAAATGCCCCTGAGTTCAATCTCCAATACCAAAAAAAAAAAAAAATTAAAATCATAATATACACCTACCAGCACAGCCAAAGTTAAGAAGACTGACAATATCTGGGGTTAGTAAAGATATGAAGCATCTCAAATTCTCACACAGAGCTGGTAGAAGTATGTATTATTTTTCTATTGCTGCATAACAAAATTGCCACATATTCAACAGCTTAAAACAACACCCATTTACAGTCTCGCCATTTCTGTAGATTAGGGATTCAGGCATGACTTAATTTCTCAGGGTCTCATGAGGCTGTAAATCTGGATGTTAGTCAGACTATGTCTTGTTTTCTTTTTCTTTCTTTTTTTGTCTTTTCTTTTGTGTGTGTGGTAAGGGGTGGTTATTGGGGATTAAGCCTATCCCCAGGCCTTTTTATTTTATTTTTAAAAATATTTTTTAGTCATTGATAGACCTTTATTTTTTATTTATTTATATGCAGTGCTAAGGATTGAACCCAGTGCCTCACACATGCTAAGCAAGTGCTCCACCACTGAGCCCCAACTTCAACCCCTATTTTATTTTGAGTCAAGCTCTTACTAAATTGCTGTGGCTGGCCTCAAACTTGTGATCCTCCTGCCCTAGCCTCCCAAGTAACTGTGATTACAGATGTGAATCATTGCACCTACTGCCAGACTGTTTTTATCTTGAGACTTGACTGGGAAAGAATTTGCTTCCAAGTTCACCCAGATTGTTGCAGAATTTCCTTGTGGCTGTAACACTAAGGACTTCCAGTTTGTGTTTGTGTTTTTGTTTGTTTGGGTTTTGTAGTGTTGGGACGAAACCCAGGGCTTTGTGAATGCTAGGCAAGCACTCTACCAGTGATCTAGTTCCTAGCCCTAGGGGTTCTGATTCTTTCTAATCTCAACAACTGAGGCTGCCCCGTTACCCTGTGAAGTATTCCTCTCCATAGGTAGGTCACAACACAGCCACTTGCTTCTCCGAAGATGTGGTTTTATCAACACAGACTTTAGTGGGTCTATTAACATCTGTGATGAAGACTATACCTATTTTCAAAATTACACTGGCTTTAATCATTTTTATGATCTAAAAAAGTACATAGTCATTATAAAACACTTAAACTTCTGGGTGGTACATGACTGTAATCCCAGTGACTCGGGAGGCTGAGGCAGGAGGATTGGACATTGAAGGTGAGCCTCAGCAACTAAGAAAGGCCCTAATCAACTTAAGGAGACCCTGTCTCAAAATTTAAAAAAAAATTTAAAATGGGGCTGGGGATGTGGCTCAGTGGTTAAGCACCCCTGGGTTCAATATCTAGTACCAAAAAATAAAATATAGGGCTGTGGCTGTGGCTCAGTTGGTAGAGCGCTTGCCTTGCATGCGTGAGTCACTGGGTTCGATCCTCAGCACCACATACAAATAAATAAATAAAATAAAGATATTTTTTAAAAAATAAAATAAAATATAAAAATTAAACACTTAAATTATATATGAAAGTAGAAGAAAGTTAGAAATTACCTGAAATCCAAACATCTAAAGACTACTATTTTTTTTTTTAATTTTTATTCTTGTTTTATTTAGGCTTACATGTTGACAGTATAAATTGACTCATTGTACATAGATAGAGGATAACATATCAATTCTCTAGTTGTAAGTTGTATAGAATCACATCATATAGGCAGTCATACATAAAGTTAGGGTTATTATGACCATCATATTCCATCACCCTTGAAGACTACTATTTTTGACAGTCTCAAGATACTCCTTCTAGTCCTCATCATGTGCATACATGAACTAATACTATAATTCTTGTGCTATGCATCTTCCTGTCACATGCTCCTGCAGGGTGGCCTAGTGTACTAAAGCCAGTGGCCCAGCAAACCTCTAACTTATGGTCCTCTAACATCAGGAAATAGATTTTCTGCTTTTGTTTTCTTAACAAATGATATTTACCACAATTTTAAAAGTTATGAAACTCTAAGGAAAGTAAAGAAAATACAAAAGAAAGAAATTAAAACACAAATGATAAAAATACAAAGAAAGAAAAAATAGTGATGCAAAAAACACCAAAAACACCCCCACCACCCAGATACAGCCTTAACATTTTTTACATTAAATTTGTCTTTTCACGGGCTGGGGTTGTGGTTCACTGGTAGAGTGCTTGCCTAGCATGTGTGAGGCACTGGGTTCGATCCTCAGCACCACATAAAAACAAATAAAGGTCTTGTGTCCATCTACAACTAAAAAAATGTTTTTAAAAATTTTGTCTTTTCAGCCTTAACATTTTGATGTCTTTCCTTTCAGTCTTTCTGTGATTCATACAATGGTATGAATACAAAATAAATCTTTTTTTAATATGATTTTTTAAACCTTTATTTTATTTATTTATGTATTTTGTATGTGGTGCTGAGGATCCAACCCAGGGCCTCACACATGCAAGGCAACTGTTCTACCACTGAGCCACAGCCACAGCCCATGAATACAAAATAAATCTTATTTTACATGCTGCCTCCTCAGTGACCTCACTCCCTCCCTCATCCCTCCTTGCTGCTTCTGGAGACCCTCTCTCTCCCTCACCATTTTTCCTTCCCATCAGCTTCGTGCTCTTCCCATGTTACCAAAAAAAGAAAATCTATCCTTTCATACCCTCTAGATAACTGCCCAATCTCCTTCCATTCACAGCCCTTCTTAAATTTTTAATTTTTTATTTAACTCAAATTACTTTCATTTTAGCATGTAATTCATATAAAATTGTTAATGAGATATTTAGCCTCTTTTTATACTAAATCTTTGTGTCTTTTATACTCACAGCAATCTCAATTCAGACTAGCCGCTCAAAGCCAACCATGGCAAATAGCCACCATACCAGGCAGCAGAGAACTCTTAGCTCCACTTGATGGATTATCACATAACTTCTCCAGCATTCCTCCAAGGAATCATCTAGTGCCCTGCTATTTAACTGTGGCCAATTGGTGGCATTGGCACCCACTGGATCTTGTTAGAAACGGAGATTCTCATGCCCCAGGTAGGACCTATTTAAATCAGAATCTTCATTTTACACTGGGTCCAGGTGATTTGCTTGCACATGAAACTTTAAGAAGTCTGTTCTGTCTCCTCTTCAACACTTCCAGTAGCAGAGAAGTCACTATCCCACTGGTAAAGAAGCTTATTCCTCCTCTAACTGGTTCTAAATTATTACAAAAGTATTTATCCCTTCTTTCTTGAGTACTGTCTGTGCTAAGTACTTCACACAAATGATCTCATTTAAGCTCAGAACTGTATGAAACAAAGGCTATTTTGGCTCTTTTTGTGGTTGATGTTGTTAGGAGAAAAATACACATTGCATAAAATTTTCCATTTTAAAATCATTTTGAGTATACAATTCAATTTCATTAAGTCCATGCACAATATTGTGCAACCCTCACCACTGTTTGCTTCCAGAACTGTTTTATCATCTCAAACAGAAACCCATTAAACTATCAGTTCCCCTTCTCTCCTTCACTCCAGTCTCTGGAAATCACTATTCTACTTTCTGTTTCTATGAATTTGCCTATTCTAAGTAACTCATATAAATGAAACCATACAATAATTTGTCATTTCATGTCTGAAAATCAAAATACATTGAAAACAAACACACTTAAAACAGAAAAACAATAAGGAAAAGCTGGTTTTATGACAATAAAACAGATCTCCAGCCAAGTTGATCAGGGAAAAAAGAATGCAATTAACTAGTATCAGGAATAAAACAGGGAACTTAATTACAGATCCTATAGATATTGTGGCAGGTATGCTAAAATGACCCTTAATGATTCCAGCCTCTTGCTATCATGCCCCAGTATAAACCCCTTCTCTTTCCCTGACCCAGTGACTTGATTCTAACAAATGCAGTACAGAAAAGGTAGTAGATTTTACTTCTGTGATTAGTCTATGACTACTATCTTGCTACAGTCTCTCTATTGCTGGCTTTAATGAAGTAAGCTGTCATGTCAGAGAGGTCAATGTGGCAAAGAACTGAGAACGACATCTACACAACTTTCCAACAACCCACAAGGATCTGAAATCCATCAACAACCATGAGATTAGAAAGAGTTCTTTCAGCTAGCTTTGGTGGCATAGATCTAAAATCCCAGCTACTTGGGAGGCTGAGCCAGGAGGATCACAAATTCAAAGTCAGTGTAGGCAATTTAGTGAGACCCTGTCTCAAAATTTAAAAACAAATAAATAAAAAGAGCTGGAGATGTAGCTCAGTGGTAGAGTGCCCTGAGTTCATGTGTCACTACTGAAAAAAAAGAAAGAAAAAGAAATGTGTCCTTTCCCAATTCAGTCTTTAGATGAGATCTGAGTTCTAACCAACACTTTGAATACAATCTGAGAGACTCTGAACATGGAACCCATCTAGGCTGTGTCCAAATTCCTGATCTACAGAATCTGTGAGATAATATATATATATGTTGCTTTAAGCCACTAAGTTTGTAGTCATTTGTTATACAAAAATCGAAAAGCTAATACAGATGTAAAAATAAGAAAATACTGTCAACAACTTTATGCCAATAAATTTGGAAACTTCAGCTGCGTGTGGTAGCTCACAGGTAACTGTGTTACCTCCTCTTGAGGCAAGAGGATGGCAAGTTCCAGGCCAAACTCAGCAACTTAGTGAGACCCTCAGCAATTTAGCGAGTCCATGTCTGCACATTAAAAATTACAAAGAAAGGGGATGTACTCAGTGGTAAAGTGTCCCTGGGTTCAATCTACAGTACCAAAAAAATTGGAAACATCAAGGAAATGAACAAACTAATTCATTAAAATACACAAACTGTCAAAGGTCATTCAAGAAGAATGATCTAAATGGTTTTATAACTATTCCAAACATTTTTATGTAGTTAAAAAAAATCACAAAGAAAGCTTTGGTCTAACATTTCACTGGCAAATTCAAGCATTTAAGGAAGAAATAATTACACTTCTATATGAACTCTTCCAGAAAATAGAAGCCAATGGAAGACTTCCCAACTCATTCTGTCAGTCAGCAGCACTGCCCTAATACCAAATCAAAGATATTACAAAGAAAATTTAAAATTAATATCTTTCAAGAAGTTAGATTAAAAAAATCTTAAAATTTTAACAAATTGAGTCTAATAATATATAAAAAGGTGGGGCTGGGATTGTAGCTCAGCGGTAGAGTGCTTGCCTCGCATACGTAAGGCCCTAGGTTCGATCCTCAGCACCACATACAAAGCAATAAAATAAAGACATTGTGTCCATCTACAACTAAAAAAAATATTAAAAAAATATATAAAAAGGTAATTTGCTATATCTACATGGGATTTACCTATGGAATGTAAATTAGTTTTATAAAGCCAATCACTATAATTTACCATATTAAAAAAAGAATAGAGAAAAACCATAACCATCTCTAAAAGCACAGAGAAAACATTTGACAAAATGTATCATCCATTCTTGACTAAATCTCTTTACAAACTAGAAATAGGAGTTTCCTCAATTTAATGAAGAGAACTACAAAAGACCTACAATTAACATCGCACTTACTGATGAGATACTGAAAACTTTCCCCCTAAAATCAGAAACAAAGCAAGGGTACATACACTTACCACTCACATCTATTCAGCATTAAACAGAAGAAATTCTAGTCAGTGAAATAAGTCATGAAAAAAAGGCATTCAGATAATAAAGGAAAACCTTAAACTCTCAGTATTCATGAATGATATGTTATCTAAACAGAAAATCTTCTACAATAACTAAAAAAGCTATAACTAATAAAGAGAGTTTAGTAAGGTCACAAGATATGGAGTCACTACACAAAAATATCAATTGTTATTTTTATATACTAAACATGGATATTTAAATTTTTTAATATTTAAAACAGCATCAAAATATGCAATTTGTAGTGATAAACATGATGGAAAATGTGCAGGACCTGCACATTGGAAACTAAAATTGCTGAGAGAAATTTAAAGAAGGCTTAAATACAAAGATATACTATATTCATCATTTGGAAGACCCAGTAAGATACAAATATCAATTCTCCTCAAATTGTTCAATAGATTCAACACAATACCAACCAAAATCCCAGGAGACTTTCTTATAAAAACTGAGAAGCTGATACTAAACTGTTTGCAAAAGAAACTAAAATAGACAAAACAATTTTGACAAAGAATATCAAAGTTAAAGGGCTTGCACTGCTGATCTCAAGATTTATTTATTTATTTGTTTGTTTAGGCAGGGAGTACAAGGGATTGAAATCAGGAGTACTCGACCACTGAGCCACATCCCCAGCCCTATTTTGTGTTTTATTTAGAGACAGGGTCTCACTGAATTGCTTAGCACCTATCTGTTGCTGTGGCTGGCTTTGAACTCGTGATTCTCCCGTCTCAGCCTCCCAAATTGCTGGGATTACAGGCATGCTCCACTGCACCTGGCTCAAGATTTATTAAGTTAAAGTGTTCGAGATAGGATAGTTCTGGCAGAAGGAGAGACACAGATTAATGAAACAGAATGCAGGGTCTAGATATTGACCCACAAATAGTGTAACTGATTTTCCACAGCAATCCAATAGGGAAAAAGATATTTTCAACAAATGATTCTGTCAAAATAACCTTATATGAAAAAAATAAAAACAAGTTAGACCCTTATTACATGTCATATCAAAAAAATAAAATCTCAATGAATCGCAGACTTAAAAGATAAAAGTTATGTAAATTATTTCTTGAGATCATTGTGTAGCAAACTGAATTCATAACTGACACAAGTCATAACTCTATTCCATGGTATAGAGAGACTCCATAGTGTAAACTGTATGAACAATTATATTTGTTTCTTAAGGATTTATAATTTATAATATCCCATTAAAACTTGACAAATTCATTAATAAATATATCTCATTTTACTTAACCCAGTAATATGCAAATATATTTGACCACAGAGGTCATTATGCATTAGAAATATTCTATGTAACATACTTGGAAGAATGTAATCCTGTTCAAAATTTTTGCTTTAAATGCGAGAACTCTAAATGTGCAGAGAGAGTAATTCCCTTTACCAAGATCATTCATCTAATGAGAAATATCTTCAGACACAAATCCTCTGGTCCTTAAATTACATAACAGATTTTCATTTTCAGTGGCATGAAATATATCTTGAAGGTTTCATAAACAAATATTGTTTCTATTTCTCTGTTTCACTATTTCCTGGGCCAACCCTATTATAGCATTTATCCTATAAAATAATCTGTCTTCCCCACAAGACTGAGGACTCCTTCTGCCCAGGGAATGGTAATTTTTGTGTTTGTTTTGCCCAATTAGTTTCATTGACTAGAATATGGTGGAATTTCATTAAATATTTCATGAATGAAAGGAGAAAGGAGAACAATTTCCATGTGAATAGCTCAAGACCAAGAGTACAGACATCCAAAGTACAGAATTCCATCAGGAAGAGAGGAAACATTATCTAAGGGAGAAAATCAAGTTGATGGGGTATTAAGAATAATATTTGCACACAAGGAATCAAGAAAGACAAAATAAGATGTAACGGTATCACCAACACAGAATTTTTGTTTCAGGATAATTGGTATATTATATTGTTTACACTAGGCACGAAAAATATGCTGTGTTCCATGCAAAAAATAGCACATTTAAGAAAATCATTGCAGAAATTAGCCTAATTGTTATATGCATATATAAATATATCACAACGAATACTAATATTATGTATACTTATAATGTACCAATAAAAATTAGTGGAAAATAAATTAATCATTGTAGTTTGATAAGTACCAGATATGTAGGTTAACGTATCAGTTCAATATGCTGAAGGAAATAATTCCATTTACTTATTTATTTGTTTTTCTGGTGCTGGGGATCGAACCCAGGGCCTTACACAGAAGCGCTCTACCACTGAGTTACATCCTCAGCCCTATTTATTTATTTTTTGAGAGCTAAGTTCTCACTCACTATATTGCCCAGGCTGGACTTGAACTCCTGTGCTCAAGTGATCCTCTGGCCTCAGCTTCCTAAGCAGACGTGACTACAGGCTGGGAAATCATTTAAAACTTGTTGTCAACATGAAAATTATAGTATAAAGGGAAAAAAGTATATCACAAATTAGACAAAGGGGAATGAAGAGAAGGGAGGGGGGATAGGAATAGGAAAGACAGTCAAATGACTCTGACATAACTTTCCTATGTTCCCATATGAATAGATGACCAGTGTAACTTCACATCATGTACAACCACAAGAATGGGAAGTTATATATCCATGTATGTATGATATGCCAAAATACATTTTACCATCATGTATAACTAAAAAGAACAAATAAAAAAATTTTTTAAAAAGTACATCACATGGGACTGGGTTTGTGGCTCAGTGGTAGAGCACTTGCCTAGCATGTGTGAGGCACTGGGTTCGATTCTGAGCACCACATATACATAAATGAATAAGATAAAGGTCCATCAACATCTAAAAATTTTTTTAAAGTACATCACAAAAGAAATTAACATTTATTGACCTTGGCATGCATAAGCTCATCAAGATTTTATACCGTCCCTGTCAGGGAAGTATCTTCCCTCCCTTTAAAGGTTTAAGAAACTTATGCAGCCTGGCGTGGTGGCACACACCTGTAATCTCAGCACTTTGGAGGCTGAGACAGGAGAATCCTGAGTTCAAAGCCAGCCTCAGCAATGGCGAGGCACTAAGCAACTCAGTGAGATCTTGTCTCTAAATAAAACACAAAATAGGGCTGGGGGTGTGGCTTAGTGGTCAAGTTCCCCTGAGTTCAATCCCTGGTACCAAAAAAAAAAAAAAAAAAAAAGAAACGTATGCGTTGTCATTGTACATATGCAGGGATAGATACATGCACATAATAAGGTTTGATCAATCTCATTTCCCAGTGTCTTCCCTTTCCCTCAGGCATGTACTTTTCCTTTTCATGTACTTAATTTTTTATATTGTTTTAGCTACGATGTATTTATTTATTGTAAATTATTATTGTTCAAGTGTAACATACACAAAAAATGCACAAGTAGCGAGGTTTCACACAATGAACCCACATAACTGGCATCAAGTTTAAGAAACAACAGTACCAGCACCTCAGAAGCCTTTCAAAACACCTTCTAGTAAGTAGTGTCTTCCCAAGCGTATAACACTGTAGAATTGTTTGTCTCTGTTGAAGTATATTTGAAAACTATCATAAAATAGCTCTTGACTTCTTTCACTGACCATTATGCTTGTTTACTTATCCATATTGTTGCATATTTTTGTAGTTTATTCATTCCCGTTGCTGCATGGGTTTTTATTTCATAAGCATGGCTCAATTTATTCATCTAACAAATCACAGGTGAACATTTGCTTATTTTAAATTTTTAATTATTTTGAGTAGTACTATGTATCATCCTTAGGATAATAACGCACCAGTCCCTGGAACACTCCTTTAGTTCCCAGAAACCCTGGCCAAGTCAAGGGAACAGGGAGCAGGTCGAGGCTTAGAATGCCTAGAAAATAGAACAACACTGGTTTTTTTGGTACCAGGGATTGAACTCGGGCACTCGACCACTGAGCCACATCCCCAGCCCTCTTTTGTGTTTTATGTAGAGACAGGGTCTCACTGAGTCACCTCGCCATTGCTGAGGCTGGCTTTGAACCCGCAATTCTCCTGTCTCAGCCTCCCAAAGTGCTGGGATTACAAGTGTGAGCCACCGCGCCCGGCTACAACACTGGCTTTCTTTCACATGTGAGGAGATGTATGTATATAATGCTAGCTGTAGAAAGCTACTGCTTTGCATGTATGCCTGGACAGCTGTTCCTTGGCATGCTAGTCAAACAAGGAACACAGCAAACTAAGCAAGCTAATGCTGATGATGTCACTGCTTCTATAGAACTAATTTATGAAACTCCTCTCTTTGTGGTAACTGGTGCAAAACTAAGGGCACTGTGGAAAGAATATATGTCCTTCATCCAGCTGTCCACCACAAGATAAAATGTTTTGAGGAGGAGAATAAAGTGTTTTCTGGTGTAGTGTCATGAGGAGAAGGAGGTGCTACTTGGCAAAGCACCATGAGGGACAGAGGTGCTGCTATCCAGCCATTGCCACTGAACTCTCTGGTAAATTCTCCTGTCTGGTCTGTCACCACTGAACCTTCCCAGTAAGCATTTCCCAATAAAACTTTTGTCTTAACCTCCCCCCAAATAAATCTTTATTAAAAAATAAAGATTTAAGAAACTGAAGCTTCCTCTCTTCTAACAATCTGTAATCTGTCCTAAGTATCTAGGTTGCCCCATTTTCCCCACAGCAATTTCCAAATCACAACATTTTTAATGCATTGAGATTTTATATTGAATCCATTTCCTAAATAGTTTAATTTTCATGACTTACAGAATGTCTTGTGGGGCACTTAAAAATGATAGTGTTGCTCAGTGGTACAATGCATGCTTAGCATTCCTAAGGCCCTGGGTTTAATCATTAACACACACACACACACACACACACACACACACACAAGGATAACAGGTCTATCATCTTGTTCAGAACATAATCTAGAAATTCAAAAGAGTGCCTGTCCAAGGAGAATCCAAGACTTGAAGGAGTACCTAACAGTTTTAGGTCAAAATCAATTTGTAACTTTTCATGGAATCACAAGTAAAAAGGAAATGAGCACTTATAGAGTGTTTAATAAATTCCACATATTGTGCTAAACACTTTATAAAGTTTCCTCTACTTAATTCTCACACTCTCCTTATGATATTTTAAAATTTTACTTGTTTCTGGAATGTTTATTTAAAATTATGAGTTTTCAAAAGCTATAAAAACAAAATACATAAATGGAATAAACATTTAATAATGGAGATTAGTCATAAGTACACAAAAATAGGGCTGACGATATAGATCTGTATTTGAGTGCTTGACTAATATGCTTGAAGCCCTGGGTTCAATCCCCAGTACTGAAAAAAAATTGATAAATACACAAAAAGTAAATTTAAAGACAGCTTTTATTGTAGGAATAAGAATCTAACTTATTCTACATACTAGTAATATAATCTGAAGACAAGACAATCTAATAGGTTGCATGTGAAGATCAATCTAAACTTCTATTCATTTATAATTTATTTCACTAATAGTCCACAAGTAATAGGCCAATACATCAAGTAATACTATTTACTAAGACTACTTAAAAATTACTGGTTAGGTTCTGGAAAACCAGTCACTTTTGTGAAAGATTCTACCATTATATAAACTGTAAAATTTTGCATATAGTCTTCACTTTGGAATAAAATGAATCTCATTAAATTTACATCATTTACAACCATGCAGGAAAAAGTTGTGTCCAATGAAATTACTACAAACAGTAACTCCAGAGACAGTGGAGCACACCTGTAATTTCAGTCACTCTGAAGGGTGAGGTGGGAGGATCTTGAGTTATAATAGCACAGTTTGAACAATAAGAGAGGCCCTGTCTCAAAAAAAAAAAAAAAAAAGGAAAGAGAGAAAGAAGAAAGAAAAAGGGAGGGAAGTTAAGGGAAGGGAATAGGAAAAAAAAGTGTAAAGAATCAGTTCTACAGGGCACGTGTTGGTCTTGCCTCCTACCAGCAGTTAATAATGAAATTTAACACATTAAAAGTACGGGCAGAAGTTCCTTTGCTTTCAGTTGATATCTTTGACATTAAATATTCCCCATGTCAAAAAAAATCCGAAGCAGTCTTAACAAAAAATTACGCAACTTAAAGGGCTGGAAACTTGTCCCAAACAGGCTTTCTTGTAGCTGATGTCTTTTCCATATCATAAACCCTATCAAGCAGATCTTGGAGAGGGGAATGTGCGGGAATGTTGAAAACAATTAATGTTTATTTATATAAAATTCCAAATCCCTAAATCTCTAATGAACATCAGGGTCAGGGGGTGACTCATGATTGCACTGTTTTCCTTTTCACTAGGTAAATAAAATGACTGCTCCAGCATTAAAGTTTTAAATCTGCAAGTCTATACATGACATCAAAGTTCAGATATACACTTGGGAGAAGGGGGACTCTAGTGCCAGAACTGCTCAAAGCAAATGTAGTTGACGCTGCCTAATTCCCACATCGCCTCTTTCCCTCCCTTTTTCCTGCCTTCTTCCCTCCCTTTCTTTCTTTGTACACCTCAGCAAACCCCCAAGAAGCCAAAGAAAAGTTAATGCTGCACTAAAGTCAGGCTGGTCACTCAACTACTTGTGGGCCCCTATAGCAGCCAAATGCTACTGCTGGGATTCATCTTTGGCTACTTCCAGCAGATCCTAAGGCAGAAAAAAAGGGTTCAGGGAGAGACCACAAAAGCCCAATGTGGGGAGTGGGAATTAGGGGGCAGGCGTTGGAGAAGAGGAGGAACAAACTTCTAACACACTCCACTGGTTCACAAAGCCGTGACCAAATGAGCTGCAGAGTCCGGTGTCCGAACCGCAGGCGGTTAGTCCACGTATTTCTCCAAGCGGCAGTTCCCCAAACTAGCCACCTTTGCCTTTCTTTTTTTAATTTTTTAAAAGATAAACATAATATCTTTATTTTATCTTTATGTGGTACTGAGGATCCAGTGCCTCACACGTGTGAGGCAAGCACTCTACCACTGACACACAACGCCAGTCCACCGCCTTTGCCTTTCTTACAAAAGTCCTGGCCATGTCTTGGTCCTCTCCAGGCGACCCCTACCTGGAGGCGACTTGGGCTACCAGGTGCGCGGGTGTCCGAACCCTACAAGTGGTCAGTTGGG
Organism: Geosciurus inauris; assembly: GCA_004024805.1. NCBI lineage: Eukaryota > Metazoa > Chordata > Mammalia > Rodentia > Sciuridae > Geosciurus > Geosciurus inauris. Next base: position 19,371 of record PVHX01019364.1, read on the forward strand.
TTTTCATCTAGCGGAGCAGCGGCAACCAGAGATTTAAAATGACCCGCTCCTTTGGCAATGGCAACAATAGAACTGACAAGTTGGAAAGAACATGTCGGCGACCACCAACACCCGGAGGATCTCCGGGAGTCAGAAAGCTCCCCTTTGGATGTCCAAGGAGTGTTATTAAAAAGAACACACAAACAAGCATCCTCCTCCCCCAGTTCAGCCTCCTCCCTCTTTGGCTACCCTGCCAGCAGCCAGTCAGCCCTGGATTGCCGAGAATGGCACCAGTCGGTCAGCGATCAAAGTTGCCAGCTGTTTCACGCGTCCGGGACCTGAGAGCCCGCCTGAGCCAAGGGAGGAGTGGAATGCGCAATATGAGCTCTCCAAGCGACGGCCCTTGACCTGGGACACAAGCCTGCGGCCCCACTCAACTTCCCAGTGTAGGGAGGGCTCTGGACTTGGTGCCTTACAAAGGAATGCCAGGGTGCCTTTTCTCCACCTCAGACATGCCCCTGACACCTGCCAGCCCGAAATTGCCCAGGGCCCTATGGCCACATTTAACCACTCCAATTGAAGTTCCTTTGGCCTAGTGGAGCGGGCTCGGGTTTCCTCCTGCACTATCAGCCGCTGGGTTCTCTATGCCCTGCACAAGCTCTAGGATATGAGTGGGGGAGGTGGCTTTCATCTCTGGCTGGCCTTTCCTCCCAGTTCGGGCTGGCTATCCCTCTGAAAACAACTGGTGGGACTTAGGTGGACATTTTTTTTCGCTGGGGTAGCCTCAGCACGGAGTTCTGCCCCGAGCCCTAGTGCCCGCGCCTTCCACCCCTGGCGGAGCAACAGGTAGGTGGAAAGCCCTTAGATAACCCTTTAGTCCCAGTTCGCTCCTGCCACCTGCGCAAAGGAAGTGGGAGGCCTGGGAGCAGTCATGAAAGAGCCAGTGGGAACCTGGAGGGTCCACTTGGTAGCTGCAAGACAAAGCGCTCAGTAGGATTATGGGGAGAAATGCACGCAGGGACCCAGCCAGCCTGGGCAACAGAGGACGACCCTCCCGAGAGAGCGGGGCAGTGGTCACCGCAGTGCCTCCTCCCTTTGGCTCTTCTCATTCCCTCCTGAGGCCCAAAAGGGGACCTGAAGGAGATTTAGCAGCTGATATATCTGGATCATCGGCTCAGGCTACAGATGGATGACATCCCTGAGCCAGCCGCCTTTGAAGAAGGCTGCGCTGATGGAAGCGCAAAAGATGCTTGCAAGACAGGGAAGGGAGGAGTTGGGTACCTTGGTCAAATTCAGTGCTGAGCTCAATGCAGGAAAAAAGGCAAGGCCCAACTCAAACTCCACAAAGCCAGATAAGCTTCAAGTTTCCGAACATCCCACTCATTCAAATCCTCATGTCTACAGTGACTGAACAATTTGATTCAGGGCCACAGAATTGCACAACTGGATGAGTCCTTGGAAAACAGATCAGGACAACCTCCTAAAATTTTAGAGAACCAGACAGGTTCTGTCACACAATCACCATCTGGCACAAGTTCTGAATTTGTCCTGAGGAAGAAATCTCAAACGGAGTAAAAAGGAAACAATTAAACCTCAGTATTGTTAAGTCCAGGAGTGCAAGTGAGAATGTCTCCAGTGATAGCCAGTCAGTTTGGGATCAGTGAATGCAGGAAAGACCTGAGGGGCCCAGGCAGAAGAGACACTGGTGAGAAAGAGCACATCCAGAGTAATAAATTGCAAGAAACAGAAAGAGTCCAAGGACAACAGCATAGCAAGGAGGAGCCATTGGATCTAAGTTGGATAGAAAACAAGGAAGTGGATTCAGAGGAAGATATGGAAACACTTCCTTAAACCAGAGTTGTCCTGCAAAGGAAGGCAGTTGCAGCTTGGGGTGGAGATTTCCCTGATGTTGTCAATGTCTAAACCAAGACCCTGTGCCAGACCCTGTGCAGCCATCCCAGTGTTCATTCCTTTTTCTTGGTGGCCAACCCATGTTCTTTAGTGTCACATTCCTGCCCTGGCCCCCTCTTGGAACACATGAGTCCAATATAGGCAAATTAGCATAATTTATATCCAAATCAATCAGCATAGTCCAGACAGCTTAATTCCTATCTAAGTAAATCAACATAGTCCCTGCCATGGGCTGGCTATGGCCATGACCCAGTTGAGGCCAATGAAAATAGTTATTTCCTGGGGACTAGGGAAAAAAAGAGAGAAAAGTTTTTCTTTCTTACTCTAGAGGAGTTTCAGAGGTGACCCTCTCTTCACTTGTGCTCAAAGAAGCAAGATCTCTGAGGCTGTAAGCAGCCATATTCCAGCCACAAGAGACAAGTTAAAATTAGGCAGAATTGAAGAAAGCATAGACAAAGAAACTGACTTTGGTGCTAATTTTGAGACTCAACATCGAACACCTTCCAGGTCTAGGTTTATTCATTAGGTCAGGGAAATTAGAGTTTTCTGTTACTTGGAACTAGTGTTTCTAACTGATACAATGATCATTTCTGGTAACAAAGGCCCGAGCATGAAATGGGTAGATGAATCAGATAAGTTTTAAGGCCTCATTCCAGTGGTAAAATGCCACAACTCAGTGGGAGATTGCATAGCTCAGTGGTAGAGCTAGACAGAAATCCTGGGGAAGGAGGAGGCATGTAATCCGATCTGGTGGATTAGTATTTGGTTTCAAAAGTAATGGAGAGCCAACTTTTCACTCTTCATCTATAAACTGATTCAGAGGAAGAAATAGTCATCTGCTCAAATACTCAGTCATGACAAGTCCAGTGGGGAACTAACTGGTGAAAATGTTTCATATCTATTATGGCCCATAATGGATTATTTTATACTTTCTTTTCCTCATTAGACTTTGAATTCCTTAAATATTGGCGCTGCTAGGCATCTTTCTGCACCATTCAATGAATAAATTAGACACTAAAAATGAGGGCTGAAATGAAATCTATCAACCATTTGACATAAAAGGAATTTTTTCTTGCCCTAAAACAGCCTTTGCATGTGTCATTTTCAGGAGAAATATTATTCTTACCAGCATATTTCCTATATTATCTCTATCCACCTGGGACTAGCCAGAACAATACAGTGTAAAAATCAGTTTAATACTAATTGAATCCTTCAGTTCATGGTGCACCAGTCACAGCTGAATTCTTGTGATTCTTGAAATGCCAGCAAGAATGTACCACTTCTGAGATTTCTTATATTAAATTTATTTACATTTACTCTTCTGCACATTTTAGATACAGATTTCCCTAAACCTTGCTACCATGCTTGTTTCTTTTAAAAGTGAAATTAACCTAACACAATTAACCATTTTAAAGTGTTCAATTCAGTGGCATCTAGTACTTTCACAATGCTGTCCAACAACCACCTCTCCAGTTTCAACTCCTTTTACGATCCCAGAACACTTTGTACCCAGTAGATAATCATTTCCCATTCACTCCTCCACCCATACCCTGGGAACTACTCATCTGCTGCATACCTGTATGGATTTGACTATTTTGGATAAATCATATTTTTAAAAATCAAATAATTGGGGGGCTGAGTTTGTGGCTCAGTGGCAGAGTGCTTGTCTTGCACGTGTGAGGCACTGGGTTCGATCCTCAGCACCACATAAAAATAAATAAACAAAATAAAGACACTGTGTCCATGCATAACTAAAAAATATTTTTTAAAAAATCAACTAATTGGCTTTTGTCTGGCTTCTTTCAGTTAGTATTATATTTTCAAGGTTCTTCCATATCATAGCATGTATCAGCACTTTCTTCCATTTTAGGGATAAATAGTATTGTTTTTGTGAATACACCTTATGCCCATGATCACTCAATGAGGAAAAAGAGTCTTTTCAACAAATGGTTCTGGGAGAAGCAGATATCTATATGCAAAAGAACGATTTTGTACCATACCTCATAGTGTAAATAAAAATTAATTCAAAAGGTATCAAAGATCTAAATATAAGATTCAAAACTCTAAATATCTTAAGAAGAAATATAGATGTCAAATTTCATTACCTTGGATTAGAACATGTTTTTTTTTTAATATCTTTATTTTATTTTTATGTGGTGCTAAGGATCGAACCCAGTGCCTCACGCGTGCTAGGCGAGCACGCTACCACTGCGCCATAACCCCAGCCCCTGAACATGGTTTTTTAAATACACCAAAAACAAGAAAAGAAGAAGTATATAAATTGGTTTTCATCAAAATAAAAATGTTTATGCCTCAAAGAACACCCTCAAGAAAGTGTGAAGACAGCACAGAGATTGAGAATAATATTTAAAAATCATAATTTTCAAAGAGCCTACTATGTAAAATATTTAAATAATTATCATACCTCAAAAAAGTAAACAATTTAGTTAAAAATGGGCAAAGGACATAACATATATTTCTCGAAGGAAGGTAAACCAATGACCAGTAAATACATGAAAAGATGTTTAGTGCTGTTAGTCCTTAGGCGGTTATCTGGTTTGGATATGATGTGTGTCCCAAGGGTTCATATGCTGGAAGTTTGGTCCCCAGTGTGGCAATGTTAAGAAGTAGTGGGATCTTGAAGAGGTGGGGTGTAGTCAGAAGTCCTTTGGTCATTGAGGGCACTGCCCTGGGAAGAAATTGATAAATTCTCATGGAGTCCCAGTTAGTGCTCACAAGAAGGCTGTTATAAAAGAACAGTTTGGCCACTCCTCAGCTGTACTAACTTCCTGTCTTGCCATGTGATCTCTCTTGCTTGTGCTCTTTCCATGTTACCATCCACCATGAGGCTTTAATCACAGCTAGCCAATGCAGGTGCCTTTCCCTCAAACCTCTAAAACTGTGAACTAAACAAAATCCTATTCTTTAGAAAGTACCCAGCCTCAGGCATTTAGTTATAGTAATAGAAAATCAACAAATATAGGGAAGTACAAATCAAACCGACAAGGAGGTGCCGTGTCATACCTAAGAAGATAGGCATAATTTTTTAAGTGTTTAGAAAGAATGTGGAGAAATTCCACACTCATCCAAATGGGAAAGAATATTAAAAATATATGGCCAAAATGGAAAGAGGTTTAGCAATACTTTGCAAAGTTAAACTATAGTTGTCAGGTGCAGTGGTGCATATCTGTATCCTGGTGGCTTGGGAGGCTGAGACAGGAAGATCACAAGTTCAAAGCCAGCCTCAGCAACTTAGTGAGGCCCTGCAACTTAGTGAGACCCTATCTTCAAAGTAAAATTATTAAAAAGGCTGGGGATGTGGCTCAGTGGTTAAGTTCCCTGGGTTCAATCCCTAGTACCAAAAAAGTTCAACTATACTTACGATATGACTCATCAATCCTACTTCTAGGTATACCAGAAGAACTGAAAATATATGTTCACACAATAACCTGAACACCAATGTTCATCTCTTAGCCATATTCTTAATATACCAAAAGGGCTAACAACCCAAATGTTCACCAACTGATGAATGGAAGAAAAATGAGATATACTCACCTATGAGATATTTATCATACAGCCATTAAAAGGAATGAAATAATGCTCTATGCTAACCCAGGGAAGAAATTTGCAAATGTTAAGTGAAGGAATACAGACACAGAGGCCCACATATTGTATGATTACAGTGATAAATATTCAGAAGAGACAAACAAGTAGAGTCAGCTTGGAGATTCATGGTTGATTATGGCTGAGGCAGAGGGTGGGCATGGCAGATGACAGCCATAAAAAATATAAGGGTTTTCATTGTAAAGTGATCAAAAATAGGAGGTTTCATTTTGAGGGGATTAAATTGTATTATAATTAACTGCAGTATTGATTGCACATGCTTATGACTGAAATAAAAACTATTGAATGTGTAAACTGTGAGCCTATAGGTTATAGCTCAGTAAAGTTGTGTGGGTTTTTTTCTTTTTCTTTTTTTTTTTTTTTGTGGTGCTGAGGACTAAACCCAGGGCCTTGTGCATGCAAGGCAAGTACTCTACCAACTGAGCTATGTCCTCAGCCCCAGTAAAGTTGTTTTAAAAGACTATTATTTCTATATTCTAATACTAATCTGTTAGTACTCTATATTTTTCTCTTTTAAACATTTCATATAAATAGGATCACATATTATGTGACACTTTGTGGCTGGCTCCTTTCACATAGCATAATGTTTACAGGGTTCATTCATGTGGTAGCATGTAGGAATGCTTCATTCTTTTTATGATTGAATAACATCTATTGTATACCTCATTTTATCAATCTATTCAGGTAATAAACATTTTTTTTCTACTTTTGTCCATTAAGAATATTACTTCTATGAATATTCATTGATAAGTTATTGTATGAATATGTTTTCATATCTCTAGTATACACACAGGATTGGAATCTGGGTCAAATGGTAATTCTACCCTCTCTCACCAATTACAAAAATCACCTCAAAATGGGTTAAAGACTTAAATGTAAGAACTGAAAATTATGAAACTACTAGAGGAAAACATAGGGGAAATGCTTTAGGACATTGGAATGGGCAAAGATTTTTTTTAAACAAGTTCCCAAATGCCCAGGAAACAAAAGCAAAAATAGACATATGGGATTACATCAAAGTTAAAAATCTTTTGCTCAACAAAGGAAACAACAGAGTGAAGAGACAAGCTACAGAATGGGAGAAAATATTGTCAAATTTATACATCTGACAAGGGCTTGATATCCAGAATACATAAGGAACTCCAAAAATTCAATAGCGACTCCTCCCAAATAACCTGATTTTTAAATGTTTTATAGGCCTAAATAGATATTTCTCAAAAGAAGACAAAAGCTAGCCAAGGTGGCTCATGCCTGTAATCCCAGAAACTCAGGAGAATGAGACAGGAGGATTGCAAGTTTGAGATAAGGCTGGGAAATTTAGCAATACCCTGTCTCAAAATTAAAAATAAAAAGTACTGAGGAGGTAGCTCAGTGGTAGATGTTCCTGGGTTTGATCCTCAGTACAGAGAGAAAAAAATCAAAAGAAGACAAACACATGGTTAAGAGGTATGTGGGGAAAATGCTCAACATTGTTAATCATCATGGAAATGCAAATCAAAACCACAGTGATGGTGAGATTCATGTACTGGGGACTGAATTAGAACAAATTACATTCCATGCTTTTATAGTCATGCCAAAGTGAGCCCTAATGTTATGAATAACTAAAAAGAACCAATAAAAAGAAAAAAATCACAATGAGCTATCACTTCAACACAGTAAACATGGCTATTATTAAAAAGACAAAGGAGAGTAAGTTCTTGTGGGAATGTGGAAAAAAGAGAGCCCTTGCATGCTGTTGGTAGGAATATAAATTAGTATAGCTATTGTGGAAAACAGTATGGAGATCGACAAAAAATTAAAAATAGAACTACTCTATGATCCAGCAATCCCATGCCTGGATATACAGCCAAAGGAAATGAAATCAGTATGTCTAAGAGACAGCTGAACTCTCATATTCACTACAAGACTGTTCCCAATAACCAAGATATGGAAATCAACCTAAAAATTCAACAACTGATGAATGGATAAGGAAAATATGTACACTGTTAGTCAGCTTATCTTTTCTGTGACAAACTAACTGAGAAACACAAGTTAAAGAAGAATCGATTGGCTGGGGTTGTGGCTCAGTTGTAGAGCACCTGCCTGGCATGTGTGAGGCACTGGGTTTGATTCTCAGCACCACATATAAGCAAATAAATAAAATAAACAAAAGACCTATTGACAACTAAAAAAATATATTTAAAAAAATAAAGAAGAAGCCGGGCACGGTGGCACAAGCCTGTAATCCCAGCACTTAGGGAGGCTGAGACAGGAGAATTGTGAGTTCAAAGCCAGCCTCAGCAATGGTGAGGCGCTAAGCAACTCAATGAGACCCTGTCTCTACATAAAACACAAAACAGGGCTGGGGATGTGGCTCAGTGTTCGAGTGCCCCTGAGTTCAATCTCCAGTACCAAAAATAAATAAATAAATAAAAATAAAGAAGGATTGATTGATTTTGGCTCAGGATTTAAGAGTTTTCAATCCATGGTCATCTGCTTCCTTTGCTTTTAGGCCTATGGTGAGGAAGAAACATCATGGCAGAAGGGCATGGTCGAAGAAAGCTGCTCACCTCATGGCAGCTAGGAAACAGAGAATGAGAATGAGGAAAGACTGGGGACAAGATATATTCTTCCAGAGCGTGCCTCCAACTAGGCCACACCTCCTATATTTTCCACCACATCCCACTAATGCTATCAAATTATTAATCCATCAATGGAGTCAGAGACCTAGTGATCCAATCATTTCCCCGAAATCCCCACCTCTGGACAGTGTTATATTGGGGACCAAGACTTCATCCATAAATCTTTAAGGTATACTTCATATCCATCCCATAACATACATAATGGAATACTATTCCACCATAAAAAGAATGAAATCTTGCCATTTGTAATAATATAGTTGGAAATAGAAATCATTATGTTAAATGAAATAAGCCAGGCACAGAAAGATAAGTACCATACATTCTTATTCATATATGGAATCTAAAACAGTTGATCTCATAGACATAAAGAATAGAATAGTGATTACCAGAAGCTGTAGTGGAGTGGGGGAAAGTTTGGAAAGGATAACAGAAGAATGAAGAAAGGCTGATCAGTGGGTACTGAGTTACAGTTAAATAGGAACAAGAAATTATGTGTGCTATTGCATAGTAGGATGACTATAAATAGCAATAATGTATGATAGATGTCATAAACCTAAAGGAAAGAATGTTGAGTTTTCACCATAAAGAAATGATAAATGTTTGAAGAAATAAATATGTTTAACCTGATTTAATATTTCACTTAGTATACACGTATGGAAATATAACATGGTTCCCCATTAATACGTACAATCAATGTGTTGTTGTTGCTGCAGTACTGGAGATTGAAACCAGGGCCTTGCACATGGTAGGCAAGCATGCTACCAAGCTACATCCTCAGCCCATTTAAAAAATTTTTATTTTGAGCCAAAGTCTCACTATTTTGCCCAGGCTGTTCTCAAACTTGCCATCATCCTGCCTCAGCCTCCTGAGTAGCTTTTTTTTAAAAAAACTGATACATAAAAACATAAAAGTTGTAGCCAAGTATAGTGGTGAGTGCCTGAAATACACATCGCAACAAGCACAATGAGATATTACTTCACATCTACTATAGCAATACTAAAATAGCTATAGTTTTATATATATATATTTTAGTTGTAGATGGACACAATATCTTTATTTTTTATTTATTTTTATGTGGTGCTGAGGATCGAACCCAGTGCCTCACATATGCGAGGCAAGCACTCTACCACTGAGCCACAATCCCAGCCCCTATAGTTTTTTTTTTAAGTAAAAATGCCAGGTGCAGTAGTGCACACCTGTAGTCCCACCAACTTCAGAGGGTGAGGCAGGAGGATTACAAATTCAAAGCCAGCCTCAACAACTTATTGAGACCCTGTCTCAAAATAAAAAATACATAAGGCTGGGATGTAGCTCAGTGTTACAGTGCCCCTGGGTTCAATTCCCATTACAAAAATAAATAAATAAATAAAAATGTTGAAAAAGACATTGAGAACTGGGAAACTTTATGTATTGATGATGGGATTGTAAAATGGTAGAGTTGCTTTGGAAAACACTTGAAAATAAGCCATTCCAATCCAGATGTATACCCTAGAGAATGGAAAACATATGTCCATATAATAATTTATACCCAGAAGTATTATTTATGTTTACCTCAAAATGGAAAAAGAAATACCAATGTGTTCCGTGGCAGCACTATTCCAAGAAAATTTCATTTTCTCAAAACATTCGAGGAAGATAATGTGGTCAATAATTAAAATACCCCACATGTCCATCAGCTGACAAGTGGTTAAACAAAAAAAAAAAAGGAGGTATACCCATGCAATGGAACTTTTGTGTGGTATGATACACACACCATCAAGGCAAGGTTTTCATGAAGTTAACAGCCCTTGTGGATTCTGTCTGAGCTGCACTGTTTCATTTGGGATAATAAAATGAAGAGGGACTGGGGCTGTAGCTCAGCGGTAGAGCACTTTCCTAGCATGTGTGAAGCACTGGGTTCAATCCTCAGCACCACATAAAAATAAATAAATAAAATAAAGGCATGCAGTCCATCTACAACTACAAAAATTGTTTTAAATAAATAAAATGATGACATTCTATCATTTCTTCCTCATTTATTAGGTGTGACATTTCTGTAAAGAGAAACATCCCTTTTTAAATTACGTGTTTACCCTGAGGTACAGCATGCAAATGAAAAGTGGACTAAATACTTGCTTTATTCTTTCAGTTTTGTTTCCAAAACAATATTGATTCCCTAGTATTGTTTTAGATTATCAATCTAAAGAGTGCCTTGAAGTCTATTTGATATATTTAAATCGATTTTCGTTGTTATTCCAACTGCTCAAATTGTCCCCTCTTGGAGCAGCAGGAGAATCTTCAAGTTGGAGCATGAGTTTTTGACATAACCCAATGACCTTTGAAATTTAACTTCTGGTACAAGATGTTCCAAGATTATCTTGTAATTTTTTGCTGCAGTCATATTTAATATTTAAAAAAAATCTACTTAATTGGCTCCTTTATGATTTTACCCCCAAAATAAACTAGGGTGAATCATTTGCCCATTGGGAAGGTGTGCTTCTAAAGTGAGGCTTGTAAACATTGAATTAAAAGGTGGCAGGACATATGAAAATAAAACCTCTGTGAAGGAAAGTATGTTTAATTAGTCCTTGATTCTCATTAGTCCCTCAATATATTCTGCTTCTTGGAAACATAATCCCTCTGACAGTTTCTGGATATTTCATCATCAGTCAAGAAGACTTGGTGGGAGTATAATATAATAACTGAAACGGTTTTGTTGGTAAGCTTCTTTGGAGGTAGCTCACTTCTTGTTCATTCATGCAAGAAGTTTTTATTTAGAAAACTATTCCTTTACTCCTGTGAACTATAAACAGAAAGTTATCCCTCCCAAGCACTGAAAATTCACCATTTGGTTGCTTGGCAATAATTGTACTGGCTAAAATGTTCAGGTGAATTAAACCATAGTACACATAAAAGCAATTGGTATATATCTGGGGATCCTAAAAGTTTTCTTTAATTTTTCAACAAGATGTTTCTAATTCTGACTGATATTTCATACAATCTGCCTCTTTCCAAGACAGAATTTTTCTTTTCTTTCCTTTTTTCTTCTTTGGTACTGAAGATTGAATTCAGGGGCACTCAACCACTGAGCCACATCCCCAACCATATTTTGTATTTTATTTAGAGACAGGGTCTCACTGACTTGCTTAGCACCTCGCTGTTGCTGAGGCTGGCTTTGAACTTGGGATCCTCCTGTCTCAGCCTCCCTAGCCGCTGGGATTACAGACGTGTGCTACCTTGCCTGACCTAGACAGAATTTTTGAAAGCTATTTTTCTCTAAGACTCCTAGAAAGGAGAGCAAAAACTCTTTATCTTTAGAAAAAAATTAAGTCTTTTCCAGAAGGTGGCTAGCATGTATTTTCATACATTGCTTACCACACATTTTTATGATTGTATTTATTTGTTCTAATTAGTTATATATGACAGTAATAATCTATTTGGATATGTTTATGCAAGCATGGAACATATCTTATTCTAATTAGGATACCAGTCTTGTGAATGTACACGATGGTGAGATTGACTGTGGTGTGTACATACATGTACATAGGAAAATTATATAGTCAGCTTCATTCCACTCTTTCCTATTCCTATCCTTTCTACCTTCCCTTCATTCCCCTTTGTCTAATCCACTGAACTTCTATTCCCCCCACCTCCCATTGTAGGTTTGCATCAAGAAAATACTCGACCTTTGGTTTTGGGCAATTGGCTTATTTCACTTAGCATGGTAGTTTCCAGATTCATCCATTTACTGGCAAATGTCAGAGACATTCTTGTTTATGGCTGAGTAATAGTCCATTGTGCATACATACTACAATTTCTTTAACTATTCATCTGCTGATGGGCATCTAGGTTGATTCCATAGCTTAGCTATTGTTACCACACATTTTAAAATTTTACTTTAAGATTCAGTTCACTGCAATAAACAATATGGAAAATAAATAAACAAAACAAAAGAGACTCAGTTCATCCATAATTTGAAAGGATTGAAAGTAAGGGTCTGTAGGATACAAGTATTGAAGCTCAGTTGGAGAGTACTCTCCCAGCATGCACAAGACCCTAGGTTCCATCCCCAGTACTGCAAAAAAAAAAAAAAAAAAACAATGTACCGCTGGTCAAAATTATGTAAAAGTAATTGAAATGCATAAGTATATTTTTGAAACACAACCTTATTCAATGGAACAATCAATAGAGGAAGCCATACATCCTTCAAATTATAGGGACCATAGCTATGGAATGCTTATGCAGAAATGAGAGTGTTTGAAACTGTAGAGTCTACATGTTCTGCTCTCATGCTGTTTATAATTTCCGATACTCCAACAAAAAGCTGGTGTGCATGCATTCTTATAGGCTATCATGTCCGTTTCTCCTAGATTGGTTCATTTTGCTAATTGTGGGGACAGAGCTATGTAGATGAGTTGGGTTGCCAAAAATAAAAAAAATACAGAGCATAATTATACTAAAATGATTCACTGTTTATCTTGAAATTCAAATCTAAGTGGGAGTCTTGTTTTTTAATTTGCTAACTCTGGCAACTCTGTGGATGAGTGGAGAGTAATGGTGACTGCTCTTTGAAAAATTGAAAAGGACTACATATTGTATAATGTAAAGCAGCACTTCTAAACATTAATGTGCATACAAATTGTCTGAAGTGTTTTTTAAAAAGCTAATTCTGATTCTGGAGATGTGGAGTAGGACTAGAGGTTCTGCATTTCTAGCAAACTTCCAGTTGATGCTGGTGTATGGATTACAGTTTGAACAAGGCTGGAGTATGGTGGGAGGAGGAGCGGTGCGAGCATGCATATGCATACATTCAGCCAACCCCTGCACTCACTTTCTGCACTAAGGAAATTCATCAACATAAGTCTTGGAAGAAAATTGAACATGGTTTCCACTATAGCTGACAGAGATGTCAAATATTCACTTCACCTTTCTTGCAGCATGGATTTAGTTGCATGAATTAAACTCCACCAATAAGAATTCCCACATAGAAATTTTCATCAGGAACTAACAACCCAGAAAAGCTAGGAGAGCAGTGAGTTATCTGTATTTCAACAGCCACAGTGGTGGGCAAATTGAATTCCCAGGGCAATGGGGTTGCTGGAGAGAGGGGCAGAGTTCAGCATAGTCAGCAGCATCAGTTAAAGCAGTTTTCTCAGTAGGCTGAATCTGCATCATGCTTTAGGGTGTAGGCCATTTTGAGAAAGGAATAACCTCCACTGTGGAAGATCTATTTCCAGATATACACCTCTATGTCTCTTCTTTTATTTTTACCTCTGTTGATGACTGGTCTTGGCATAGCAAGACGAGATTCATATGCTAACTCTATCATAACTAATTGTGTGACTTTAGACAAATATCTTAGAATCCATTTCCTTTGCTCTTAAAGGAGGATAAGTCTCCATAATACTATCATTGCATGTACTCACATCATACCATAATCATTTGTTTTTTCAACTTTTATTGAGGTGCAAACTGCTCTTTTCAAGTATATAATTCAGTGACTTCAAGTAAGAATATTTCCATCACTTAAGTCAAATCCCTCAGGCACATTTACAATTAATAATTAATCCCCATATCCACCTTAGCCCCAGGTAACCACTAATCTACTTTCTATGTCCATAGATTTTCTTTTTCTGGCCATTTTAAATAAATTGGATCATACAATCACAATTATTTGTTACACAAGTTCTTTTCTGCTAGATAGTGAGTTTCCAAAGGCCTATGTCTATCAGCAGAAACAAATGAAATTGAAAAGAAAAACAATAAGGTGGGTGTGGTGGCACAAGCCTGTAATCACAGCACTTTGGGAGGCTGAGACAGGAGAATCGCAAGTTCAAAGCCAGCCTCAGCAATGGCAAGGCACTAAGCAACTCAGTGAGACCCTGTCTCTAAATAAAACACAAAATGGGGCTGGGGATGTGGCTCAGTGGTCAAGTACCCCTGAGTTCAATCCTCAACACCAAAAAAAAAAAAACCCCCAATAAATGAAATCAATAAAAAAGAGCTGGGACTAGGATGTATCTCAGTGGCAAAGCATCTGCCTCAAATTTTCCAAGCCCACGGTTTGATTCCCAGTTCCAAAAAAGACAAAACAACAACAACAAAAAAGAGCTGGATCTTTTACAACATCAATAAGATTGGCAAACCTCCAGCAAGTCTGACCCCGCCCAAAAAAGGCACAGATTACAGATATCAAGAATGAAATGCCTGGGCACGGTGGTACATGCCTGTAATCCCAGTGGCTTGGGAGGCTGAAGTAGAGGGATTGCTAGTTCAATGCCAGCCTCAGTAAAAGCAAGGTACTAAACAACTCAGTGAAAGGCTGTCTCTAAATAAAATACAAAATAGGGCTGGGAATGTGGCTCAGTGGTAGAGTGCCCCTGAGTTCAATCCCCCCCCAAAAGAATTAAATGATGTGGGCACAGTGGTGCATGCCTATAGTCCCAGTGGCTCAGGAGGCTGAGGCAGGAAGACCACAAGTTCAATATTAGCCTCAGAAATATTTATTATTTTTTGGGCAGGAAGGGAGTGGCACTCCTTAAATAGAAGATTCAGTTAAAGGAAGCCATTTTGAATTTAAGTTTAGAGACCAATCATTTCAGTTAAATTCAATGCACATCTGTTGGGTACTAGCACTTTATATGCAGCATTTTGTGCAGTTGTGCTATGTGATCTTCATATGAGTTTATAATATAGTGGAGCCATAGTAACTCCAGTGTACACTGACCTCCCATGCCCATATCAGTTTCCAACCTTAAATCTTGGGCCATTTTCATTCTTTATTTATGCTCAAAGGCAGCAAACCATTGCTGGATACATGTGAAAAATGCTACTATAGTTGGGGTTTTGTACTTGATCCTAAGCTGTTGCTTTGGGATTTAGATATATCTGATGGGATAACAACCCAGAAGCTTTATTTACTCCAGTGACTGAGGAGCCTCCTGGGAGAAAACATGTCTTCCAGGAAGAATGAGTCAAACACAATGGGCTTGAAAGAGTAACAAAGATTAGGCTATGAGAAAGGAGAGATCATTTGAGTCCAGTCCTGTATTTCCTGACCCTTATCTGAGTCCAGTGGAAGATGGGGTGGAGAGGAGGAAAAAGGAAGGTAGCTGTAGGTAAAAGTGG
>PVHX01019365.1:0-34601 GCA_004024805.1 Geosciurus inauris
ATAGGCAATGAATTCCTGAATGTCTCAGGAAATAATAGCAACAATAGAAAAGTGGGCATGATTGAAATCAAAAAACTACTGCAAGTTAAATCAAACAACTGCAGTGTGAAGAGACAGTCTACAGATGGGAGAAAGTCTTTGCCAGTTACTCTTCTGAAAGAGCTTTAACATCCTGAATACATAAAGAACTCAAAATTCTCAACACCAGAAACACAAATATTCCATTCAATAAATGGGCAAATGAACAAAGAGTTCTCAGGAAAAGAAGTACAAATCTCCAACACTATGTGAAAAAATTGTTTAAGATCTTTAGGCATCAAGGAAATGTAAATCAAAACAGCATTGAGCTTTTATCTTACACCAGTTAGAATAATGATCATCAAGAAAGCACGTAAACGCTGGGGAGGATGTGGGAGGAAAGAACACTTATAAATTTTGGGTGAGAATGTAAAGTACTATATCCACTAGGTAAATCATCATAGAGGTTATTCAAAAAACACCTAAAAATAGAACTACTGTATGATCCAACTACACCAGTTCTCAGTATTTGTTGAAAAAATTAGTAGACTCAGGAGATGTGTATATACCCATGTTTTTAGTATACCATTTACAATAGACAAGATATAGAATCAGCCTAGGTGCCTGTCAACAAATAAGTAGATAAAGAAAATGTGGTATACATACATACAGGTGTATTTTTTAACCATAAAAAATGATATTGTGTCACTTTTAGGAAAATTTTGGAACTAGAAAGCATCATGTGAAGAAAAATAAGGCTCAGAAGAAAGAGCATCACATTTTCTCTCATACGGGGAACCTAGAGAGGAGATGTTTTCACTGTAAAAGACCATCAGCACAGAGAAAGGAGTGGGGCACAGGAATGAAGAAATACTAAGGATTTTGGAGTGAAATTGGCCAAACTGTTATATGCATGTACAAATAAGCCACAGTGAAATCCCCTGTATAATTAATGTGCATCAATATAAAGTTACTATCTTAGTCATCTTGTCTATAGTTCATTAGTGCTAAATTTTAAAATTCCAAGCTTTAATGAAAACAGAATTAAAACAACTTTGATTTATTAAGCATCTAAAATATGCCAAGCACTTATCTGCATGTTTGTTCTACACATTATAATCACAAAATGATTATGCTGATGGTAATCCCACACCCCCTCTCTGGTCATTTCACGATACTAAGAGTAAAATGACAGGACAGATGTGGCCCACTCTTCTCCCTATCCAGAATGTCCTCCTCCTAAGCATTCATTGGCTGGCTCCTTCCAATCCTTCTGAGCTTACATTCACACTCAGAAAGATCTTCACTGACTCCACTCCCACTCCTATCCACATCTGAACTACTGACTCCTTACATTTAAAAGAAGTAAGGATTACATTTTCTTCAAGGTCTTCATTAAAATCAATTCGAAGTTTTTCAAAAGAATCTAGTTTCTATCCTATTTAATCATATAGAATCCCTGCTGTCCTTAAATCAACTCTTTCTGTTGTATTTTTAACTTGTTTCATCTTGACTCTTATTCAATCTAGATATATCTTGCCCTTAAATGAATTCTTCCTATGCATCCATCTTTCTCAGCTTCATATTCATCTAGGTATTCTTTTGGCTTGTTTTCTCATTCTTTCCTTCCATAATGGCATACCTAAGGATTGCTCACTCCCACCAACTTTTATAAATGTTAATCCTGTACATATACTTTGCCTATTGCTATCCTTGTATTTTATTATGAACTTGTAGCCTGTGTTTATCTCAAGGATGTCTGTCATCATTATGTGCATATGGAAGATGACTTGTAAGAAGACATGAGGGAAAAGAGGTTTAAAAACACATTACCTTTGAATCAGATGCTGAAAAGGAAGACTTGGAAGGGGTCTTTGTACTTAAACATTGTGCAGGAGTGATTGCATCTTCATCTTCCTTTTGACATCCACTACGACTGTTGTCAAACACAGCTTTATTTTCCCGTATTCCTGTGTCAGATTTTGCTTCTATGACAGCAAATCAAAGTAAAGAGAACATGAAAATGTTTGTCATTTCAAGTAAATGAGAAGTACAAGAAGTCATCTTCAAATAGCTTACCATCTTTACTGGATTGTTGAAAATCTTCACATAATTCTTTTTCTTTTGCAACATTCTAGAAAGGAAAAAAAAGTTTTTCATGTAGCAAGCACCAAATTTGATAAAGTAATTATAATGTTAGCCATTGCTCCATGATACAATGGTAAGAGCACAGGTTTCTGAGTCATTGGATGTTCACTCAAACCCTAATGCTGCCACTTACTAACTTATATCTTCTCATGGGATGAGGATTATAAGAAATGGTAGAGACATCTCCAAAATGTTACTCCCCTTCCTCTGATTGATTATTACAAAAATATTGACATCCATTAGACTATTTTCTTCTTTTTTGTTTTTTTTGTTTTGTTTTGTTTTGTTTTGGTACTGGAGATTGAACTCAGGGGCACTCAACCAGCACATTTTGTGTTTTATGTAGAGACAGGGTCTCACTGAGTTGCTTAGTGCCGCGCCATTGCTGAGGCTGGCTTTGAACTCGCGATTTTCCTGTCTCAGCCTCCCTAAGTGCTGGGATTAGAGGCTTGCGCCACCGCACCCGGCTACACTATTTTCTTAACCCAAATAATCTAAGATAAAAATTGTAGCCATGTATAATAGCTTAGAGTGCTTTTGAAAAAATAACAATTTAAGAAATACAAAGTAATTACATGTGATATTTTGAATGGGTTTGCATGATTTATACTGGTATGAACTACCTCTTGGTGGAGAAATATGCTACCTTATGAATCAGATGGGTTGGAATCACAGCCTAAATTGCTTCCATCCTGTGTGTCAAACAGCTAAAGACAAATTATTATATAAATTTTGCTCCTTCTAAGAATGAAGAGAATAATATTTGGGCCAATAATTGATGGCTGAAAGTCACACAGTTTCTACGCAGAAGATTAACTGAATAAACCAATCATTGAAGCAAAGATGGCTAGAAGAACAAACTCTAAAGAAATGATTTTTAGAAGTAAGACATTTTTACATTTTTATCTTTAAGTAAGGGAGGAGAAAGAAACAAAAATAGAAGACATCACTAGTCAATTGACTGTGAGTTTAAGCCAACAAAGAAAAGGAAAGGAATTAAGAGTAGGTTATTATAAGAAATACAATAAATATTTTATTCATACTAATGCCTTAAGACTCATTAGTATTATAGTTTACTTGCTTTTTTTCTTAATAACTCTATAATAAAGCATTAAATTTTATTAGAATATAATACATTCAACTTAAACATTTACAAACTACTATCTGAAATCTGTAACATTACTACTAAAGTAAAAGCAAAATGGGAAAAATTGTTCCACATATTTCCCTCTATAACATATTTTGTTTTAGAATTCCAGTGTAATATAATGCTAGAGAAAATGTATTTAATAGCACATAGGTTGAGACTCAAAAGAAGAAATTCTCATTCCAACTTTCATTTTTATGACAGTTCTCTTAATTGTTTGCTCCTTTTTTTTAACATTAATTCATGATAACTAACCTGAACTTCTACAACTTAAGCATTAAAGAAGAATATAAATTTAAGCCATATATTTAGAAATTCAATAGATTTGTTTATATTAGCTATACCATGCATATTATATTGCTTAGGACACTTCGTTATCTATAAATCTATTTTTCTGCACATTTATTCACGTCAAAAATATTAAAAATATTCCAACGCTTATTCTAGCTACTCCGGGAAATATGCAAATATGTTTCCTAACCTCCAATACCTCATGGTAAAAGAAAAGATTTGAAATGAATATGTAAATAACTACAAAACTTCTCAAATATGAAGTCTCAATGTTATATAAGATCTTTGAGTGGATATTTTAATACACTACAAACTAAAAAAAATTTTTTTAAAAAACAGATTCTAAATTTCAACATGGTCACAATTTCTAATACTATTTTAGTGTGAATACAGAACCAAAAACATAGAGAAAATAATTTCTTCTAAAAAGATTATGATATTAAAACATATATTGTCCAAGAGAAAAAAAGTATGCACAACGTGCATACACAATTGCTTTATATCTTTCAAATTAATGGCTTCAGGGAAATTCCATGATTACTACAAAAACTAATTCAATGCTTTCATCTTTATTTAGATATGAGTATCGTAAAAGTCATGTAAGTATGACTTAAGTCACAGTAAAGTATATTTATTCAAATAATTCTTACCAAATTTCATATTTCTCTGCAGTTGCAAGGTTTTTCCTAATGTAACTTTTCTATCAGTATGTGTTTTCCAACCCCCAAGGCTCTAAAGTACTTAAGGGAACTTGGGTGTTTACAAAAGTATATTAATAAAAAGAAATCAGCCTAATTCTATGAAATGGTTTCTTCTGAGCAATTTTCACATAAAATGACAGGGAGATCATTACTGAACTGTAAGAACAGACACCTCCAAAACCAAATTGCAGAGCAAGAAAATTAACTTCACAAAAGAGTACTTTACCTTGGTTTCAGATTGACTGTTGCTCTCATCTGGCATAGAATCACTAGGACCAGGTTTATCAGAACTTCTTTAGAATAAAAATAAAGAAAAAATGGGTAAGTCCAGTTTTTCAAAAAATAAACTGGTGAGTGTTTAATTATATCAAATTATATGTCTGGATGATATAGTAATAAAAGTATAAACTCTTTTAAACAAAAGATATTAACCTCTTTCTGCATCTAATTTTCCCAGTCCATGATATATTCAATTAAAGGAATTTTAGTTCCATTTCAAAGTGATAGTTAATATGTTGGTAGAACCTCTGAATAATTTATCTTCAAAAAATGGCCTGTGTTGAAAGCTGAACTGAAAATCACACTAATGGCCAACATAATGTTTGTTTCCTGAACTGAAAATGTATCTAATAACCCAAGACAAGGTAGAAAGCTACTTTCCTCTGTCTTTTCTATCCCTAGATCAAAGAGTAATCTGGGGAACTCAAAAGGGGCAATCTTGGTACTTCAGCATGGAAATTATCTACTAAAAAGACACTATTGCTTTACCCACAAACAGCACAGGGAGTTCCCTGAAACATTTGAAACGTTTGCAAGTTGAATGTGCAAAATTCAAAAAACGTATGTGTATGTTGTTATAGGCAATACGTTTACCAAACAGTCTTTACCATAATATTATAAACTATAAAATGAAATTCTTTTTCCTGTATAGATAGGTCTTGTATCATTTAGATCCACATAAACTACCAAGCACTTCAAAATCTTCATAGACACTCAGATGTTCAAGGGGAAAGATTGCCAGAAATGTAGAGTACTCCCCAAAATACGATGTAAATATCTTCCTTCCAGTGGGTATACTCTCTCAGGTCCCTCTTCTTTAGGGCTCAGTTGTAGTATCCAACCTTTAAATCTACATCCTATGAAGATGTAGATTCCTGAGAGAAGACTGGGCACAATTGACACAATATTGGAGCTCATTTTCCATGTTCCTAAATGGTGTCTCAGTCACTGCTCTCAGCATTAGTGTGTTACCAACTACCCAACTGAAGCCCCATGATGACTTTTCCAACCAGTCATTCCTAAGCCCTAACCTTCATGTGCATAGGAAGGGCAACACTGAATTGCACAAAATGGTCAATGTGAGTGGATACCTGCTCTGGGCCATAGATCCATGTAGGTTAGCAACTTCAAGTCCCCAGGTGCTTGAGAGTTTCTAAGCCACCCTCACATTCCTATGTGCTCTGGAGACTTTGCCTAGTGGCTCAAATGATTTTAACCTCTTTCATCAAAAATCTTGAAGTTTGTCAGTTCCTCCAATTAAACAAGAAATTGATGACTTATTCAGGATTCTCTTTGGCCCTCTATTTTATTATGCCTTTTTAGATAGTTCCCAATATCCTGTGTCATTAATTCTTGTTTTGTCTTCATCACACTGATCATAAACTCCAATGTTTTGATCACTTTTCCAAAACCCTCCTTCCTACCCATCACAATGTCATTGTTCTTCAACCTTGCTTTTCCTCTGTGAGTTCCATTCTGATCATCTACCACTGACTTCACTTCCTAATTCCATTTGCATCCTCTTCACTTGGTTCCTAGACTCACTCCCCCAATCTATTAGCAAAACCTTCACCTAAAGAAAGATAATAAGGAAGAGGATTGGCTGAAAATTAAGGAACTTGAGTTCAAATCTCACTGCTGCCATGTTCTGTACTGCAAGTCTTCTAATATCTTTTAGGTTTCAGGTTCATCATGATAACCACCATTTGGCCAGTATTTTACACACATTTTGAAGTACTATAGGATACTTGGATTAGTTGCTAGGATCTCTTAAATCCTTAACCTGTTTTTGCATTTTACTGGGTCTATAAGTAAAAAATGGGAGTTTTTAGCTGACACATGTTTTTGAAAAATATCAAAAGAAACAACAAAATAGAGAAAAAAAAGTAAAAAGTTCAAGAGAAGTAAACTCATAGAAAAAAATTTTTAAAAAATGAAGTCTTCATAGAACAAAATGGAGGACCACCAAATTGCAAAATCAGGAAGCAAAGAAATCAATTAAAATAACCCCTAAATTGATGCTCAAATTAATTTATATGGAATGTTCTACACATAGTTATTCTTCACTCCAGTAAAATAAAATAATTACTCTCTGGGCTTGCCTAAACTTATGAAAAATCCATTGTCCTGTGACCACAACTATGTGGGATTTTCCCTAAAAGTTTTGAGGTTAAAAAAAAAAAGCTACTGGTTAGCAGAACAACTGTCTATCAAAACAAACTCTTGGATAAGCTCATTTCTCAGGTAACATATAACAAGAATTAACACATAACTACCTATGACTTTCTGAATTGATCTGATACCTGTATCTTGAGTGTAGGCTGCACAGATTCCTAGACAGTGCCAAGAAAATGGCATTGTCAGCCAGACAGGCTGACCGTCAGTCTCAGACCAGCTATTTGTTCATTAAAGGATCATGGACCAATTAGTCAACCACTCTTAATGACAGTGGCTTAATTAGTAAATAATGTGTTATAACAACACAAACGCCTTCCAATCTGTTGTGATGACTATATCAAGTGTTAAACATCTAATATTGGGTCTAATCCAGACTAGAACCTTCAGAAATAGTAGTGATAGTAGTGCATTTTTTTTCATTCCTGAATTGGTTAACATATAAATTTTTTAAATCCATAAAATCTTACCCAGTTAGGGAGTCATCTGTAGTACTTTCATCCCCTGTTAAAGAAAATGATAAAAATACAACTTAATCAACTGTCTAAAAGTATATGACTGATGCTTTGTTATAAAGTATTTCTTAGGGGCTATACATGGAAATGATTCTAGAATATTCTTGATACTGATGATAGACAATTAATGCATTAAGAACTCTTATATCCCCTTCTCTGTTTTTATCAAATGCAAGGGCAAAGAATAGGATTCATCATAATATGATACTAAAAAGTAAAATAGTATGTCCCATGACCCTAATCCTAACAGAAAGCTATAAAATTGACAAAAAATGTCATTAGTAGAATGAGTGGTATTAAGAGGGCCGTATCAAACAAACCTGAAGAGCTTTCTGGACTAAAAGCAGTTAGGAAAAATTATAAGAGAGTATGCTTCATTTGTTATAACATACAACACCTTCTCCAGATTTTCAGTCAAAGCTGCCCTATTTATGATTAAATACCCTTTCACAAGGAAGCTAGATGTGTGGGAAGTGTCCTTTGTGGCATGGCAAAATTGGGCAACAGACCAGGTTCTGGGATACTTAAAAAGACATTCCAGCTTAAAGTTGAGAAGAGCTCAATAGAAGTCAATGTGCTTACCCTCACCAATGCTGTTCTAATGAATATACTAATCTCTTCATTCCAGTTACTTTCTCTATCTTGTGTGTGGTGCAAACAAGGTTTTACCACTAGAAAAATGACCCCCTTGAGAGAAGGGAGTCATAGAGAAGTTTAAAAAGAAGCACTAGGAAGACAGCAGCAAGTTGCCAAGGAGTAATAGCTGATATGAAAAAGTATTTAAATGCAATTATTAACTCATTCGAGCTTGCAGAATGTGCAAACTCCTTGTGGGGGAAAAAATCATTTTCCACTTCATGTAAGGTAAGAAACAAAACAAAAGGCAACGTGATTGTCTTCACATTTACCATAGCAGAGAATCTACTGATAAAGAAGGTAGAGGATGGAGCTCAGTGATAATGTGCTTGCAAAGCATGCATGAACCCTGAATTTAATCTCTAGCACTGTAAATAATAATAATTATTTTAAAAAGAATATCAGTCCTGCTATAATAATATAAACTGATTTTATACTCATCCCTAAAAGTAAGCAGATCATTTTAATCCATGTATAGTATTCATTTCCTAGTCTTATTTACAATGGCAAGGTAGTTGTAAAAGGCTTTCTGATAACAGTTTACTAACTATAGCCTCATGAGATTGTTTTCTTCCATTGTGAAAGAATGCATCTGGTCTAAACAGAGCAGGATGATCCCATTAACGATGTACCATTCAGTGTGATGTCATTTTCTTCAATCCTCCATATTATGTGGCAAATCTCCACAGATATGTTTTTAAGCATGTATACTATATGCCCTCATATCCTATTTAAAATTTTAAAAGTACAAAACAAGGGCCAGTATTGTGGCACAGGCATACAGCTCATGCTTGGACTGCATAATGCTATGGGTTTAATCACTAGCTTCACAAAAGGAAAAAAGAAAGAAAAAGTCTACTTCAAATGACTACATTTCAATACCTTGGTACTTTAATATTTTAAATATTTTAAAATATATCTATTGTATTGTTCCACCTATATGATTATTCTGAGAAAAGCAAAACTTTCCATACACTGAAACCATCAGTGGTCACGAGAGGTTATTAGTTGTGGGAAGTATATAAATAGGTAGAGCACAGGAACTTTGGAGGACAGTTTTATGCAAAACTGTTCTGCATAAGATACTAATATCGTAAATACATTTCATTACTCATTTACCCAAACAGACAGAAGGTACAGCACCAAGAACGTACCCTAATGCAAACTACAGTCTTGGGTAATATTAATGTGTCAATGTAGACTCATCATTTGTAAAAGGTGTACCATTCTATACCTTACCATCTTCTCAATTATTGTGTGCATCTAAAACCACTCTAAACAATAGATTTTCTTAGGGGCTTAGGATACACTTCAGTGGTAGAGCACATGCTTAGTATGGACAATGCTCTGGATTGCATCCCCACTATGGCAAAGACAGTTATTAACTCAAAAAATACTCATTAAAATTATAGCAAGACAGAGTCACCTTCAAATTGGAAATAAAATCAAAGCAATAGGATATGGATATTTTCTCCTAATCTGAAGAATTTGAAAATACACAAAACAAATCCTTTAATTTCATGCTTAGGCAAGAAATTTTAAAAAACAACAAAATATTCCATCTTGTTTTAGTGTCACAAATCATTTTTAGTGACACAATAGGTGTAATAACCTTCATTTACTAAATGCAATGAACTTGCAGAAATAATGTAGAAAACACATTTTTAGGACTAACTTCTCTGGAAAGAAAAATAACAATTGGTAATTATAATAATCCATAGGCCTTGTAAACAAAATGCTACATCGACTGCGAGAAATGGCTAAACAACACAGTTGTGACTGTGGGGCATGATGGACAGAAACACCAGAGGGAATATTGTCCCAGTATTTTGAACAGCAGGGAGCTTGTCATAGAATGGATCATGGGTGGTTCCACCCTATGTGATGAGAAACAAGACCAGTTGCATGTGCTGTCATGAGGAATAAAATTCTAAGACCATTAAGATCATGGGGATCAAATTGCTTGGTTCACAAGGTTCAAATTCCAAGCACAGAACTCTAGTTTGACTGCTGCCCAACACACAGCCTGAAGCATCTTTAGTATATTATATAGCTTGGACATTTGCCATATCCCTGGGCACACAGCTCTATGATTGAATATATGACTTCATGGCACAGCCAACATAGTTCCAAATCTCTGCATGTGTGAAGAGCTTGTTGCTGTCCAGAGATTGACCATACTATTGGGCACAGAATAATAGCCCCTGGACAGTATGTGCACCTAACCAGAAAGAAATGACTCATCCACACCCTTCATGGAGGAAAAATTCTGGACTCATTTTTATATTGTTTCATCTGTCGTTTATACTTTATATGTTATTATTTTGTTCTTTTGTCTCATCATTTTTATTTTAGCTCTTATTATACTGTCAGGATGTTTTCCTCTCAATTTCCAGTGTCTCATTATTCCTTTTTAAGTAATTGTAATTTTATGTATGTTTAACAATTTATTAAATTCTTTAACACTTTTCTACTTTCTTTTCTTCCTGGTATTGGGTTTTTTTTCAGGTTAATTTATTGCTACTGAATATCTATATCTGGTTTGTTATCATGTCCTGGTGTTGTTGTTTTCTTTCTTCTGAGCTGGTGATCCAGCCCCATGCCTTGAACACATCAGATGGGTGCTTTGCCATGCTGTGACACCAACAGCACAGATGAGAGGAATTGATTAGTTGATTAGGAATTGATAATTGATTAGGAATTAGATTTAGTCAAATCTTGGCAAATATTTTAACTTAAAGTATCACTCAAAAAGGGGTTAGGGGGAGCCACATGGGTCCTTTCCAATGAGTTGTGGGTCCAGCGAGATGGAGAAAGAATAGGTCTCCGGGGAAGACAATACAGGTTCTCTTTGAATGGTGCTGGTTCACGGGGTCACTCACCCAGACCCCGGGGTGTAGGTAAAAATCTGCTCTGCCCCAGTGAGACGCAGAAACACCCAGAGCAAGAAGCAGAAACACCAGAGCGAGAAGCAGAAAACAACATTTATTCCAGAAAGTATAGAAGCATATATAGAAAGTACATAAATACATTCTTGGACCAATCAGGTCCAAAGGTCACAAAGGGGTGCATTCTGGCAATAGCACAGTCTGTTAGCATAGAAAGGGGAAAGATGGAAGGAAGGGACTGAAGGTATTGGAGAGTGCTCCTATATATCCCCCTTTTTCTTTTATTTGAAATGTGAGTGGGGCCTGTATGGCCCAAAAGCCAGCATGTTGGAGGGATCTGTGATAATCGCCTCATGGGAGAGGATCATTCCACTGGATTTTCCAGACTCCTACATGCTGCATATGATAGAGGGGGGGTGCTAATGAGACTGTAATCTGTCTTAGGTTGTGCCCCTCTGAGCACCCTACCTGTCATTATCAGCTCGTGCACAAGAGAGGGGGGCAAACAAGGCTGCACCTGGCTTAGGGTATGCTCCTCTGAGCATCTTACCAGTCATTGGCTAGCCAGCCTGCATGCACGTGCCCCAAAATGAGCTCTCTCCCAATAGAAGGGGTGATGGGGTTGGGAAGGATTGGGAAGGAAAGGGTTAGGATCAGCTGAAGCTGCGAAGCTTTGTGATTCCAGCGAAGATGAGGTGGGCGAGCGTCTTACATGTTCTTGAGGGCTGAGATGCATGTGGCAGAAATTTCTTGTGTTCCTGTGATTCCTTAATGATATGAACTGAGAGCTTGTTTAGTTTGACAAATAGAAGAACCAGAAGAAGGCTTAGAACCCTGAGTCCAATGATAACCCAATTGGATGGATCCAACAGAGATGATAATTTACTCCACACCTTTTGAAGAATAGAAGGATCAAAGACAACATTAGCTTTGGTTTAGGTACTCACGGAAGGGGCTTCTTACTTTAGGTGTGGCAGGTTGTCTTCTCAAGAGAGGCTTGGATGAATATTCCTGTCTGGGATTCAAAGGGACTTAGGCTCTGTTGCGGGGAAAGAACAAGCATAGCCTCATCCTTGTGTGACCAGAGGGTCTGGGCCTTTCCATTGAAGGATGGAGGGGTCTTTCCATCATACCGAGGGAAGAGGGGTAGGGAAGGTAAACAGACCCCAGTGTCAGATTGCTGCATTGAGGCTTTATTTGTCAGGCAATAAGAGCTTGTTCTAAGGTGGACATCATGATTTCAGGCTGCCTTACAAGTTTGTCAATGGAGGCATTCCCTTCTGATAAAAAGCCAGGCAACCCAGAATAGGAGTGAATGTGCATAATATACCATGGTTGTTGTCTTAATTCTAGTATACCCTTCAGGGTAGCCATAGGATGATGGACAGGGCAGTCTCCAGGTCTAAATGATGAATAAGCAATGGAAGAGCAGACATTGACAGCATATATGCTATCAGAGACTATGTTAAGGGAAATGGTCTGATATCTTTCCAGCTCCAACATAAGTGCAGTCAATTCAGCTACTTGGACAGAATCAGAATGCCTTTGGACACACTGATCATTTGTTATATTAGATCCCATTATAACATAGACAAGATGGTGAGTGTTGGCATCTGTGAACACACAAGGGGCCATAGGCATGAGTTTGCTCAAGGGAAAGGCATGAGTGTCACTGTCAATGGAAGATCTTACAGGGTCTGTAGTAGTTTAGAAGGAGGGTGATGGGAAGACAGCAATCCAGGTAATCTCTCCATCATTATCTGGAAGTAAGGCCTGTCTGCCTCATGAAGAGGAGTGGAAAAAAGCAATCCCTGATGTCAATGATAGCAATAGAGTGATCTATCAGGATGGCTGAGGGGAAAGGAAGGCCACCTTGACATGTGCCCATTTTCTCCATTTTCTTGCTGATATATCTAAGAACCTGTAATAATCTTTATTTGCCTGATTTTTTTTTGAATGACAAAAATGGGAAAATTATGAGGGCTAGTTGAAGTCTCAGTATGACCTAAAGCTAGTTGCTCATGGACAAGTATCTTTAATACTGAAAGTTTAGGCTCAAGAATAGGTCATTGCTCCATCTAGTAGGGTGAGGTTTCCAGAGCTGCCATGAGAGACAAAATCATTAGGGGTAAAAGAGAGATATCATATAATAACTAGTGGTTTAAACATTGAGGAAAAAATATGGAAAGTATTTACATAGATCAGTTCCTTTACATAAATGCTATAACATGAGACAGACCCAAAACCAAATAAAGTTTTACCCTCAAGGTGCACACCCAGGAAAACAAAACAAAAACAAAACATTGTAAAAGGTATAGAGAACCTGTGGCTATAGGAAATTATAGTGCAAATTGTGGTATATAACTTGGCCCATGTAGGATATAAAATTATATACTGAAGTCAGAATTTTTTAATGAAACAGTGCTTATTAGAGGTATTTTAATATGAATCAAATATGTAATCTAAAGGTAGAAACTTCAAAAATATTAACAACATTAAACTAGTGCCATTCACTTGTGCTTTCATTTTGTTTTTGTTTTAAAAGCTGCTGTTTGACTCAAGAAAAATCTCTAAGGCATACACTCTTTTAAAAGTATTATTCATTCTTGTCAGATTTATATTTAGTCTTTAGGAAGTGATTTAGGTTGGAAATGCAGCTCAAAGTAACTCTAGGAAAGGGGTTAAGTGAAGCAGGAATCTGATTTTGAGCCAGTAAGGTTTTCAGGCTAAACAGCAAATTTAAGTGAGAGAAATTATGGCCAGAGGTGGGCCAGCAGTAGCCCCGTGGGAGGAGCTCACCCCCAACAGAGAGGCCCTGCAGCCAGGGGACTGTAACATTGGACAGGGGTTAGACCTGTGTCTCCCTTGCCCATAATATCCCTTCCCTTCAGAGAGTAGGAGGTGGGGAGGAGAAAGAGGAGTTAGGTGCCTCTGAGCCACCTTTATTGGCAGGTTTTCCCAGCTGTCCTGGAGCCAGTAGCTGTGGGCCCACCTGGCTGTGGGTCTGGGAGTGATTCTCCACAGACCCTGCCTGCTTGCCCTCTGTGCCTGAAGAACTGCTTCCCCTCCAGAAGGAGGAGAAGGTGGTGGCACAGAGAAGAGGGATGGGTAGAGGGGCCAGAAGGAATCAGGGGCTCACTGGAGTGAGAAGCAGAAAACACCGTTTATTCCAGAAAGTATAGAAGCCAACTATGAGAAGTAACAGGAGAATGTGAGGCGGATCCAAAGTGAAAGCAAGCATTCTCTCTGAAAGCCTGATCGGTTGTACTCTGCGTTCACAGCAAGAGCTGCAGGTGAGGGCATGCAGCGACTTTGGTCCACCTGCAGTTTAGGCAGCTGGTTGGGGGGTATGGCTGTGGCCAGAGGATGTGCAGCGCTGCACGTGTGAGTTGAAAAAAATCTTTTGCGTAGGACAGTTTTATGACAGTGCTTTTGCTCAGTTCTCCCTGGGAAGGCTTGGGGCAGCAAGCAGTTCTCCATGGAGAGACAGAGAGTTTAAGTGGGCGGGCTGCACACAGGCACCCAGGGGCGCCTGTGTGTGCAGCAGGCAAAGGGGGCCTTCTGCGGGTGGGGCCACGCACCACCTGGCAGGGGCAAGGTTGCTTTAAGGATTTGGAACAGTTTTTGTTGGCCAGCATGTGTTTGTGCATTGCCAGAGTAGGGCTAGCGCCTGTGACATAGTTGGCAGCAGTGGAGCCGCTGGAAGGCTCGCCACCGCCTGTGCAGTGTGAGGTGTAGCAGGCGTGGAGGCGCTTTAGGGTGGGCAGGACTAACACTGCTTGGAACCAGGGCTCTTGCAGTTGGCAGGCAGAACCGCTGCAAAAGTGATTTGTTTACTCTTTTGCCTAGCGACTTGCAGGGGAACTGGGTCCCTCAGAGCACAGGAGCTTGGAAGTGTTGCAGCTCATTGTGGGGGGAGGGGCTGTGCACTCCTGGGATGGGGCCTGTGCATTGAGAGAAGGCAGGCTTGGCAAGCAAAGGCGCCACAGGGCAGCGCCAATCCGAGAGGCAGAAGGCATTCGCGGCGGTAGCCGGGGGGCCTCCGGAGAAAGACAGAGGTGGGCTGGGGGGGCCTCTAAAGCGGGAAGAGGAAGGCTGCGGGGAAGGTGGGACCAGCCCATGCAGGTGGATGGACAGTCAAGGAAGGGGGAAAGTCTCCCAAAATTAGGAGGAACCCTAGGATAGAGAAAAACAGGAAAATGTTTAAAACTACAGTTGGAGTCACTGGGCTGATCAAACCCTTTGTGACTGCCAGAGGAACCAGGAAGTAGATATGCCTTGACCTAACTTTATCACACAAAGGCAAACATAGAAGACAATGACAAAAAGGATGGTGTTGCCTTCACCAGCAAGACAAACAGAGGAATCGCCAGGAATTCTTACCGACCAAGGAGGAGTCCAGAAGCCTGTCCTTTCAGTTATCGCTTAAAAGGGAAGGGGCACCATGTGGGCCTTCCCAATGAGTTGGGGGTCCAGAGAGATGGAGAAAGAAGGGGTCCCCAGGGAAGATGATATGGGGTCTCTCTGGATGGTGGCGATTCGCGGGGTCACTCACCCACACCCCAGGGTGTAGGTAAAAATCTGCTCTGCCCCAGTGAGACGCAGAAACACCTAGAGTGAGAAGCAGGGACACCGGAGTGAGAAGCAGAAAACACCGTTTATTCCAGAAAGTATAGAAGCCTAAATACACTCTTGGACCAATCAGTTCCAAAGGTCACAAACAAAGGGGTGCATTCTGGCAAGAGCACAGTCTATTAGCGTAGCATGGGGAAAGATGGAAGGGAGGGGTTGAAGGTATTGGAGAGTGCTCCTCCATTAAAGAACAGGAGAGATAAAAGCCCATATAACATGACACCAAGTAGGTATGGATATAGAGGACTGAAATCTAGTCTCTGGACACGCACAACATAGCAAGAGTGGAGAAAAATGACACAACACTTATGAACACCGCACCTACACAGGCCCTCAGCCTGGATCTCTCCCACACACTTGCAGATAGCACATTACTGACAAGGCTTGAGGAGTGGCCATGGAGTGTGCATTCAGGATACACCAGTGTCTGCAACACTGTTGCCAACAAAGTGACTCCACTCCTGGAAAATGTGCAAAGAAATTTGGTCCCTCAGATTCTTGACAGTACAAACACTGTTGAAACTTATGAAACACAGCCAGAGAAGGGAAATTACACTCCAAAGTGCAGTTGGAAATAAATTCAACAATGCACAACAAACCAATAGGAAAGAGCCATTTAATGAACAGAGATTCTGAGAGATATCAAACAAAAATCTTGAAAATAAGAGCTCAACAATTCAAAAAAAAATTCAGCTAATATCACACCCATAGACTAGACCAAATAGAAGAAAAAATATCAGAGCTGGAAGACAAGGTTGATGAAATGTCAAATTCAGTTAGTAGCAATCATTAAGAAATAAACAGAAGAATGGAGGAAATATACAGGACCTCTGGGACATGATTAAAGACAAAATTTATGAGTCATAGATATAGATTAATCAGTGGACATATAGGCTATATGCATTGCAAAATTGTTCAGTGAAATAATATCATAAATTTTTCCAAATCTTGGGAAAGGCATGGAAAACCAGGTATAGGAAGCATTAAGAACCCTATGTGTACATAATCTGAAAAGAATCATTGTATATTATATTACATAAAATTGCAAATACAAATCAAGAATAAATATTGAATGATGTGAGAGAGAAAAGTCAAAGCACTTATAAAGTAAACATATCCAATGAGCAGCAGGTTTCCCACTAGAATCTTTAAAGGAAATTGCTGAAGAAATGAACAACAATTAAAAAAAAACTAGAAAGTGTGTGGAAAAGGTGGACATCATGTTAAGCAGGATAGGTTACAATCATAAAGCCAATTGTGGCATGTTTTCCTCATATGTGGATTATGACATATAATAAGAATAACCTGAAAAATAGAAAAGATATTACTAGGGAAGGGGACTTGAGGAGCAGGGGTGAGGGAAAGAAAGTGAAAAAAAAGTGAAGTAGGAAGGGTGGATAAGATTCAAGTAAGATGTGTGTATATGGAAATGTCAGAATGAAATGCAATTATTTGGATAAAAAAGGAGTCAACAGGGCTGGGATCATGGCGCAGTGGTAGCGTGCTCGCCTAGCACGTGGGAGGCACTGGGTTCGATCCTCAGCACCACATAAAAATAAAATAAAGATATTGTGTCCACCTACAACTAAAAAATAAATATTTTAAAAAAAAAAGGAGTCAACATCTCTAGTTTAAAAAAAAAACAGCTATTTTTAGAACATGTACAAATTGTTATAATGACACTATAGAGGAAACACAACATACCAATTTAAAAATATTTCTTGTTTAAATAAAAAAAATAGAAATCCATAAGGTATCTTACATTACTATTAATGTAAATTTTTTCAAATAATATTGTTTCAGATTATAATGTTCCTATATTTAGTTTCTTAAAAACTGTATCCAAAATTATTAAGAAAAATATGAATGCGATTTATAATGACTTTTTCACTGCTCTTTTGTAATCAAAACATTTTTTATTCCTACTTATTTAATAGGGTAGGAACAACCAGAGAAGTTCACTATAAAAAGTCTTACCTTTTCTGGCATTTTTCCCAATTCTACGTTTTCCTTTTGTACAATCAAACATTATTTTCCTGTTGCCATATATAGAAAAGTAATAAATTAGTATTTTAATACTGAATGGAAAATATTAACCAAATATACTCTTGAGAGAATTTTAGACATTATCAGAGCTAATAACAGAATTCTATCCCATGTATTTCAAACATGTAAGCTCTGCACACATTTTATTAACCATATAGTTATTTGTATGTGTTTTTTTTTTTTTCATTATTTTGTTTTGCTTTTGAGCTGAAGTTTCACCATGATGGTTCCCAGGCCGTTCTCAAACTCCTGGACTCAAGTGATCCTCCTGCCTCAGGCTCCAAGTGTCTGGGGTTAAGGAATTTGCCACTGCACCCATAGGCTTGTAATCAAAGAAGAAAAAAGAAAGGTGAAGTGATCATGCATCGAGGAAAATACAGCTCAATATATTAACTAGAATAGCTTGACATAAAGAAACATGTCCTGAATACAGATCCTCTCTCTGTAAACAATAGCTCTTTGATCTTGCACAAGTCATTTCTCTTGGGCTCAAGTTTCCTTCTAAAAAAATAAGATGATACTTCATTAGTTCACCAGGTTGTTATGAAGAATTAAGGAGATAATATTAGACCATGCTAAGAGAAATAGTCATGAAATAATTAGTTCTTTAATGCTGAACAATTTTGGAAACCCAAATGAAATCCAAAGTCTAAGTTATCACAGGTTTTAATATTCAAATGTTACAGTTATTGGAAAATACTATTGTTTTATTTTGAATATTATATCCTTAAATCACATAATATAATTTTCCCTGTTATGAAACTAATCAATTGGACCCAGGGCAGAAAATTAACAAAGCCCAAAACTTGACTTGGACTGCTACTATTCTTTCTCTATCATGTTCAGTGGAACCAGCAGATCTATGTTAAAATGATGCTGAGTCTCCATGTTCACCTTCAACTTCCTTCAATGACAAAAATCCTCTTTTATACATGGATACTGATGAGTCATTATGGGCCTTAACTCTCTTAGATCCAATGAATCTTTGAATCTAAAGTTGAATTCTGCTTAATGACTTCCCTGTGAGGCAGAACTTGAAATAATCTGAAACCTTCAGGCAGAGGTGCAAGTATCTTGGGAAATTTTCATCACAATTGAATAAAAATCACTAGAGATGCCAATCAAAGTTATCACACATCCCCCTTGGAAACAGTAATATGGGACTTCTACCTATCAAAGAAATGTGCTTCACAAGACATAATGAGGTTTTTGGGTATTGATCTGTTAGCAAATATAAAAGGCAACTGATCTCTTCATGGGACATTATTTGAAGCTGTCTGATAGCTTTTAAATGTTTTCAACTATTATTTGCAGAAAAGACAAACAAAAGCCTCAAAGAACAACTCACCATGAAGATTTTGGCTGAGGCATGAGCTCAATGTAAGGCTTAAAGTGGAGACAGGGTCAGTGTGCTCACTATGTGTGTGACGAAAGCTAGGTGACCCACATGCCAAAGAATGCTGCTGCTTTGGGAACCATAAGTGAGAATAACAGCACATGTATATGTGAACTCAAAAAAAAATTGTCATTTTCAAACCTAAGTGTGTATTTCCAGGAGGACTTAGGGACAGAGATCAGTCAGGACAACTGGGTAGTAAAAGTTAACAATTACCACACTGCAAGATCAGTTCTAATAGCAACACTGCAGCAACAAATTTGATAGAAATGACAGAAACAGAATAATGATTTAAAAGTCCTTTTTCTCCTCCTCCAGATGAGTGGTAAAAGAGGACTGACTGTCTTCCTTGAACTTAAGGAATGCATTGGTCCTGGGGAGATTCCAGAAGGATGGCAGAAAAGTGAGTCCCCAGGGGAAAGTAAGGAGATTTTTACTAAACTGAACATTTAAAGGCAAAATATCTAATTAGAAAAATCAAAGTTGTGACACTGTTTGCCATGGGTAGACGTTATACTTGGAATGAAGTGGACAACACTGGGATCGATAAGGATAAAAGTTTATAAAGTTCTGAGATATAGGCTGGAGGTGTATATCTCAGTGGTAGAGGGCATGCTTGAGGATCTGGGTTCAATCAATCCCCAACACAGCACCAGCAGAAAAAGAAAAAGTCCTGCAATGAATCCTGTACTAATCACTAGTGCTAATTAGCCTAGATTTTGCACTGCTTATTGCTGATGATGGGACTCACTCACTGCCATTCGTAACATATTTGAACTATGAATACTGAAATGATATGTAAGATGCAATAGTTGTACTCATTTTGAACTTCCACTTAATGTTGATTAGTACTGTAATTAAAATACTTACATATTGCAGCCACTAGCAACAGAATAACATAATGCAGTCCCTCCATCCACATCTTCCGCAAAAACGTCAATACCTTCTTCAATAAGAAGGTTGATGATTTCTGGTGATTCATATCTCACAGCAAGCATGAGGGCTGTTCTAAAATACCAGAGAAATAACTTTGTTATTTGGTACTTTAATAAATTGTATAAAGAGATAATTTGATGTATCTTTCCAACTTAATACCTTCCTTTACATATATTAACAGACATAAGCATCTTGGGGGATCATCTGTGCAAATCATGTCTAGGCTTAAAAGGAAAAAACCAAAAAAACAGAGAGGAAACCTTTGGTCCCAATGGGGAATTACATAGTAGAAGTTATCAGCATAAAATCACTTGATGGACAATAACTGTGAGGGGGTGATTTATCTGAAGTACATAAAAGATTTCAATGAAGAATGCTCCATCTCTTCCTTAGTCTGATATGACATATTATGACTCATAGTCAGCTAACAGTCAAGAAAATAAAGACTGTGAGCAGGCTTAAAACAACAACAATAATAACAATGGTGATAATCACTTGTAATTGCTTCCATTAATGACATTAAAAGCAAGCATTTACTAAGGACTGAAATCAATGCTACATGCATCATCTTACAACCACACATCAAGCATATTTTACTCTTTTTCATATCAGGAAATATAGTTAGTGATAGTAATGTTTCCAAAGGGCCACACTTTGTAACTAGGAAAGCTAGAAATGCAACCCAGTCATGTGTGAATTTAAAGCTTATCTCCTTTCTGTTCACTACACATCTATGTCTTTTCTTCATTAAAGGAAATGTTTATGCCATTAAAATTATTTTTCTTCCTTTGGCCATTGCCAATTGGAAATAAAAGCAGCAGGGTTGGGGGTGTAGCTGGAGGTAGCTCAGTGGTAGAGTGCTTGCCTAGCACATGTGAGGTACTGGGTTCAATCCCCAGCACCACACAAAAATAAATAGAATAAAGGTATTGTGCCCATATACAACTAAAAATATAAATATTTAAATATAAATATATAAATAAAAAGAAAGAAAAGCATAAAAATACATTAGAATATGAACAACTAGCAATAGCAATTAATGATCACTTAGGGATAAGCTAACATTGATATTCTTCAAACAAAGCAATTTAGAGTCATCCAAAAAAAAAAAAAAAAAAGATCAGCAAAGCCCACTTAAGCTCAATATACCATTTATAGGAAAAATACAATAGAGTTTAAGAAATTCATTATTGAATCAAAAACCATCAAAATCCATACTTATTTAAAACTTTCAGTAATACATGATCATGTTGTTTTAGTCAGCTTTTTCACAGCTATGACCAAAGGACCTGACCTGCATAATTATAGAAGAGATATGGTGTACTTGAGGCCTCATGGTTTCAGAGGTTCAGAAGCCTGGCTCGATTTCCAGGGGCTGGGGCTGAGGCTAGACATCATGGCAGGAGAGTGTGGCAGAGGGAAACAGCTCACATCATGGTGGTCAGAAAGCAGGGAGAGGCCTCCACTTGCCAGGTATATACCCTAAAGCCATGCCCCCAATTCCCACCTCCTCCAGCCATACACTACCACTTCAGATACCACTCACTTAATCCCTATCAGGGAATTCATTCACTGATTTAGGTTAAGATTCTCACAACCCAATTATTTCTCCTCTGAACCTTCTTGCATTGTCTCACATGTGAGCTTTTGGGGGATACCTCATATACCTCATATATAACACAAGTGAACAACAAAATCAACTATTTCTACATAAAACATGGTTTCTGTTCATATTTTTCACTCTACTCCAATACTTATAAGTTAATATTCTCCTTCCCATCAAGTTAATATTTGGCCTGAGCGATTGTTTTTAAAAAAATAAACTACTATACCTTCCCCTGTTATCAACTGCATGTATATTTGCTTTTGCCTTAATTAAAAATTCTGCAATATGGTGTTTGTTTTCCTTTAGAGCAAGTAAAAGTGGTGTGTAGCCATCCTGGAAAACAAGAAGAACAATGTATTAACAAAATTCTCAATAGAACAGAAAATCTTATATCAAACTATAGGAACATGAAATTTACTAAATTAAGTAAATAAGGAGCAGCTCTTCCTTCTACCACCCTGCACTTCCACATGAATTGCTCTTTCACTTTACAATGCCCTGCTCTGCCTAGAGTGGCACAGAAACTCTAGTCTTCTCTAAAATTTGCTCCAAAAGTTTACTCCTTCCAGGAATTTTTGCCTCTCTCACAGCCTTTATCATGGTATCTTGGAGTTATGTGATTGCCCACTACCACCTATTGAAACAAAAAATTCTTGAGGACAAGGACTGTATCTTTATCCTCAATGATCCCACAATTAAAACACAATTGTAAAATGATTTAAGTATCTTATTGAATTAATGAGCTAAACTTTCATCACTAATGAGGCAGCATCAAAGACCACATCTAAGATTTATTGGGATAGAAGAAGGCACAGAATTTCAAACCAAAGGAATGCACAATCTCTTCAATGAAATAATATCAGAAATTTTCCCAAATATGAAAAATGAAGTGTACAATCAAGTACAAGAGGCTTACAGGACACCAAATGTACAAAATTTCAACAGATCTACACCAAGACACATTATAATGAAAATGTCCAACATACAGAGTAACAATAGAATTTTAAAGGCTGCAAGAGAGAGGAACCAGATTACATATAAGGGGAGACTAATTCGAATCTCAGCAGATTTTTCAACCCAGACACTAAAAGCCAGGAGATCATGGAACAATATATTCCAAGCTCTGAAAGAAAATGGATGCCAACCAAGAATCCTATATCCAGCAAAATTGAGCTTCAGATTTGATGAAATAAAAACCTTCCAAGATAAACAAAAGTTAAAAGAATTTACAGCAAGAAAGCCTGCACTACACAGCATTCTTGGCAAAATATTCCACAAGGAGGAAATGATAACTAGCAATGAATATATACAAAGAGCAGAACTACACTAAAGGAAAGACAATTCAAAAGAGAAAACAAGTCAAGGTAAAAACAAAAAACAAACCAAACTGACCAGAATTACAAATCATATTTCAATAATAACCCTGAATGTAAATGGCCTAAATGCACCAATTAAAAGACATAGACTGAACAGACTGGATTTAAAAAAAAAAAAAAGAGCCAACAATATGCTGTCTTCAACAAACTCATCTCACAGGAAAGACATCCACAGACTGAAAGTGAAAGGGTGGGAAAAAACATATCACTCACATGGACTCCGCAAACAAGCAGGATTTCCCATCCTCATATCAATAAAGTGGACTTCAAACCAAAGATGGTGAAAAGAGATAAAGAAGGTCATTTCATACTTCTTAAGGAAATCATACATAAACAAGATATAACAATCATAAATATCTATGCCCCAAATAATGGGGCTTCTATGTATATCAAACAAATCCTTCTCAAATACAAGAATCAAATAGACCACAAC
Source organism: Geosciurus inauris (assembly GCA_004024805.1). Lineage (NCBI taxonomy): Eukaryota > Metazoa > Chordata > Mammalia > Rodentia > Sciuridae > Geosciurus > Geosciurus inauris. The sequence continues at coordinate 23,224 of PVHX01019365.1, forward strand.
AAAATAATGCTCTCTCATCATTGGATAGATCTTCCAAACAAAAACTTAATGAAGAAACCATAGATCTCAATGGAACTATCAATAATTTATACTTAATAGACATATATAGAGTGTTCCATCCATCAATGAGAGAATACACTTTTCTCTCAGCAGCACATGGATCCTTTCCCAAAATAGATCATATGTTAAGTCACAAAGCCAGTCTTAGCAAATACAAAAAATATAGAGATACTACCCTGCATCCTATCTGACCACAATGGAATAACATTACAAATCAATGACAGATTAAAAAACAGAAACTACTCCATCACCTGGATACTAAATAATATGCTATTGAATGATGCATGGATAACAGAAGACACCAGGGAAGAGATAAAAAAAAAAAAGAATTCTTAGAGGCAAATGAAAACTCTGATACAACATATCAAAATCTCTGGAATACCATGAAGGCAGTGCTAAGAGGAAAGTTCATTGCACTAAACTCATTCATTAGAAGAAGCCAAAATCAACAAATAAATGAATTGACTCTTCATCTCAAAGCCTTAGAAAAGGAAGAACAAATCAACAACAAAAGAAGAAGAAGACAGGAAATAATCAAAACCAGGCCTGAAATCAATGAAATTGAAACAAAAGAAACAATTCAAAAAATTGACAAAACAGCAAGCTAGTTCTTTGAAAAAATAAACAAAATTGACAAGCCCTTAGCCATCCTAATGAAAAGATGGAGGGAAAAAAACCCAAATTACTAAAATTTGTGAAGAAAAAGGAAATATCATATCAAACACTACTGAAACACAGAGGATAATTAAAAACTATTTTGAAAATTTATACTTTAGTAAAATAGAAAACCCTGAAGACACCGTCAAATTTCTAGAGGCATATGACCTACCCAAACTGAACCAAGAGGACAGACATAACTTAAACAGATCAATTTCAAGCAAAGAAATAGAAGATGCCATCAAGAGCCTGCCAACCAAGAAAAGCCCAGTTCCAGATGGATTCTTAGCTGAGTTCTACAAGACCTTCAAAGAAGAATTAATACCAATTCTCCTCAAACTATTTCATGAAATAGAAAAGAAGGGAACCCTTCCAAACTCATTCTATGAGGCAAGTATCACCCTGATTTCAAAACCAGACAGAGACACATAAAAGAAAGAAAACTTCAAACCAATATCCCTGATGAACATAGATGCAAAAATTCTCAATAACATTCTGGCAAATCTCTTATAAAAACATATCAAAAAATAGTGCACCATGAACCAGTGGGTTTCATTCCAGGGATGCAAGGTTGGTTCAACATACAGAAATCAATAACCATAATACATCACATCAATATACTTAAAGATAAGAGTCCTATAATTTTATCAATTGATGCAGAGAAAGCATTTGACAAAATACAGCACCCTTTTATGTTCAAAACACTAGAAAAACTTGGGATAGTAGGAACATACCTCAACATTTTTAAATCTATCTATGCTAATCCCAAGGCCAACATCATCCTTAATGGAGAAAAATTGGAATCATTTCCTCTAAAAATGGGAAAAAGACAGGGATGCCCTCTCTCACCGCTGCTATTCAACATAGTCCTTGAAACACTAGCCAGAGCAATCAGACAGATGAGAGAAATTAAAGGGATACAAACAGAAAAAGAAGAACCTAAACTATCATTATTTGCAGATGACCCAATTCTATATTTAGAGGATCCAAAAACTTCTACCAGAAAATTTCTAGAATAAATGATTTCAGCAAACTAGCGGGATATAAAATCAGCACCCATAAATCAATTGCATTTCTATACATCAGTGATAAACCCTCTGAAAGAGAAATTGGGAAAACTATCCCATTCACAATAGCCTCAAAAAATAAAATAAAATACTTGGGAATCAATTTAACAAAAGAGGTGAAAGACCTCAACAATGCAAACTACAAGACACTGAAGAAAGAAACTGAAGACCTTAGAAGATGGAATAATCTCCCATGCTCCTGGATAGGCAGAATCAATATTGTCAAAATGGCCATACTACCCAGAGAGCACTATATAGATTCAATGAAATTCCAATTAAAATCCCAATGTCATTCCTTATACAAATAGAAAAGGCAATCATGAAATTTCATTTGGAAGAATAAGAGACCCAGAATAGCCAAAGCAATCCTTAGCAAGAAGAGTGAAGCAGGAGGCATCACAATACCAGACCTTAAACTATACTACAAAGCTACAGTAACAAAAACGGCATAGTACTGGCACCAAAACAGACATGTAGACCAATGGTATAGAATAGAAGACACAGAGACGAACCCACTTACATACAGTTACCTTATACTAGATAAAGGAGCCAAACATGTACACTGGAGAAAAGATAGCCTGTTCAACAAATGGTGCTGGGAAAACTGGAAATCCATATGTAGTAAAATGAAACTAAACCCCTATCTCTCACCATGCACAAAATTCAACTCAAAGTGGATCAAGGACCTGGGAATCAGACCAGAGACCCAACCTAATAGAAGAAAAATTAGGCCCAAATCTTCATCATGTCAGATTAGGACCATCCTTCCTTAACAAGACTTCTATAGCACAAGAAGTAAAATCAAGAATCAGCAAATGGGATGGATTCAAACTAAAAAGCTTCTTCTCAGCAAAAGAAATAATCAATGAAGTGAACAGAGAGCCAACATTCTGGGAACAAATCTTTGCCACACACACATCCGATAGAGCACTCATCTCCAGAATATATAAAGAACTCAAAAAGCTTAACACCAAAAAAGCTAACAACCCAATCAATAAATGGGCCAAAGAGCTGAACACAAACTTCACAGAAGATATACAATCAATCAACAGTCACAAAAAAACGTTCAACATCTCTAGCAATCAGAGAAATGCAAATCAAAACCACCCTAAGATTTCATCTCACACCAGTCAGAATGGCAATTATCAAGAATACAAACAACAATAAGTGTTGGTGAGGTTGTGGGGGAAAAGGCACGCTCATACATTGCTGGTGGGACTGCAAATGGTACAACCAATCTGGAAAGCAGTATGGAGATTCCTTAGAAAACTTGGAATGGAACCACCATTTGAGCCTGCTATCCCACTCCTCGGTCTATACCCAGAAAACTTAAAAACAGCATACTACAGTGATGCAGCCACTTCAATGTTTATAGCAGCTCAATTCACAATAGCTAAACTGTGGAACCAACCTAGATGCCCTTTGATAGATGAATGGATAAAGAAGTTGTGGTGTATATACACAATGGAATATTACTCAGCAATAAAAGAGAATAAAATGATGGCATTTGCAAGTAAATGGATGGAGTTGGAGAATATCATGCTAAGTGAAGTTAGCCAATCTCAGAAAACCAAATGCCGAATGTACTCGTTGATAAGTGGATGCTGATCCATAATGGGGGGAAGGACATGGGAACAATGGAGGAACTCTGTTCACAGGGGTGTAAGGGGGAAGGGGGCATGGGGACAGTGAAGGTGGTGGAATATGGTGGTTATCATAGCCCTAGCTTTATGTATGACTGTATGTATGTTGTGATTCTATATCACTTACAACCAGAGAATTGAAATGTTATCCTCCATCTGTGTACAATGAATCAAATTGCACTCTGTTATCATATAAGCCTAAATAGAACAAATAAATAAATTAAATATGAAAAACACTTTCATCACTAGAGCAGAACTTATCAATCTCTCTCCAAAGAATTTCCACTTTTCCAGAAACACCAAGCTTCATCACATAATTTCCTTGATTCTCTCTCAGAGATATACTACAAAACTGTTCATCATGCATCCAGTATTAAGGAAATCTCTGTATCATTGCTAACACCATTTGACAATGCTTTTTCATAGCAATCATTCACATTTGGAGAAGTTGAGTTGCAGGGATGCAGCTCTGAGTTTTTACAATAACATGGGAGGTTCCTCCATGCTACACAAACCTTCTTGATTGCCTTCTATTTAGTGTCAAGATCCTGAACAACAAATAAGGCACTCCTGCTCCACATAGGTCACTAAGGAAATACACTCTGAGTTAAAAGAGAGAGGCTTCAAATGAGCTTTGATTCATTTAGTACCTGTGTTTTCTCCTATGATAAGATGAAAGAGATTAATCTTACATATTAGAAAGTTAATACAAAATGTATTCTCTGTTGTAATAATTATCCTGGACCACTTCACCAAATTCTGTTTTATTCTGGTTCCATTTGAATTACTACTTGAAGTTATTTATAATTTTAGACAAAATAGAATTCAGAAATGTTTCATATCAACAACAGTTTTATACTGATATACATGGATTATTTTTAGCATCATAAGAGACTGAAGCAGCCACATGTTTAAGAGACAAGCTGAAGACAAAGATATAATACTGCTTGCACTGTGTACATACTATCCACCTCTAACTATGAGTAACCTAATGAAGTTTATAGAAATTCTAATGGGAATGTGACTTATGTAGTACATATAAGTAAAAGGTTTTAATGATATCAATTTCTAAATTCTAAAATTCAATTCCATTTAAAAGAGATTAATATATCCCATTAGCCATATTCTCATGAATTAATAGGAACTATCATGAAAACCATGAAATTTTAAACAAAATATGCTATAAAACAGGAGTTATAAAACTTTTTTATAGGGCAAAGTACTGGATCCTGAGTGAATGCATGCTGCAGCTTGCCAGCAGCAAACTGGAGAACACACATGCCTGGCATGAAGGGGCCTCCCTGAGCACAGCACACCACACAGTAACACGGGCTCAAAGGAGACCCCCTGCAGTTCTTCAAGAGAAGCTTGAACTCCAGATTTCTGCACAAGTCTCCTGAATTTTAAATGTTGATTCAATTTATATAAACTAAATACACCTACAAGATAAAAAATTGCAACATTTGCTGCTATTCTAATCAAGAAAACCCTGCTTATGAACAACATTTCCTGTTGTCTTATGTCACTGTCTAAACAAATATATTTCAAATATTTTGGAAATAAAGGTGGGGGATATATACCTTGTTGGGGACTTCAATATTTGCACCATGTAAAAGCAGTTTTGCTGCCATTGATGTGTTGTTGGTATAGACAACATGGTGGAGAGCAGTTTCATCATTGCAGTCCTGGACATTTATATCAGCACCATTTTCTAGAAGAAGAGTTGCACATTCCTCTTCCTGCTGTTGTATGGCCTGTTGGTTTGGTACCCAGAAACAGATTGTCAATTTCAAGAATTCAAGACAAATATTCCACAGGCTTTACTCAATAGTTATATTCAAAGGACATTAACCAATTTCTATTCTAAGTATGTAAATCTAGTTCATCCCCTGAAGAAACACTCTGCCACATCTACCTTCATCAGAGCTGTGTTGTTGTCACTGTCACAGAGATGAATGTCGCATTTCTTCTTTACTAGAAGAGCCACCACTTCTGCCTGGCCATAGGCACATGCATAATGTAGAGGGGTCCTATGAAAGTAAGAAGTGTTGTTAGGAGGTCAGAGAGCTCCCACTTAAATTATTCATTCCATTGGGAACATTCAAGAGCTTGTAATTCCCCCCCCTTCACAACTATTTCTTCAGCAGAAATAGCAATGTTTACTAGCTATTCTTACTAAATTAATGATAGATCAGCCTATTCTAGATGCTTATTCCACTCACTTCTTCCCGCCTCCCAACTGCTGAGGAGTGAACTAAAGGGCACTCAACAGCCCTTTTCATTTTTCATTTTATGCTAGGGTCTCACTAAATTGCCCTGGCTGATCTTGAACTTCCAATCTTTCTGCCTCACTCTCTCAAATCACTGGGATTACAGGTATGCACCATTGCTTCTGACCCCATTGAATCTTTACTTTTGTTTTGTTTTGTTTTTGTGGTGCTGGGGATAAAACCCAGGGCCTGGAGCATGCTAGGTAAGGTTTTGACCACTGAGTCATATTCCCAGCTTAGAGTTGCCCATTCGCATAGAAAGAGAGTGCACTTTGGTGCAGCTTATCTTGTTTTTGGTATCTTCTTTCAGCTCTTTTTATACTAGCTACCCATCAGCCCTTCTATATCTCAATTTCCTCACCTATAAAATGGGGATTCAAACTAGTAGTTACCTTCTCGGATATCATTGTCATGTTTAAATAAGAATCTATGCACACAATAGCACAAACAACAACTTAATAATTGTTAACTATTGTATCACTCTCCTACTCATTAACAAAAATAGTTTTGCAATTGATAAATTAATACAATTATAATAATTTTGAAGATATATTTTAAGGACTAGGTGTTTGAATGAGTCTCAGATGCTCTTTTCCCTACCATTTTAACATCAATGACATTGGGATGCTACATATAATTCATGATATATTACAACTGTAACTGGCCACATTTAAAATGTTTCTTCATACATAAAATAAAGGACCATCACACAATCCATGGTGCCTTACCTTAAGTAAAAGGGATAAAACAATTGGTGGATGACAGTTGTAGTCATATGGGAGGCATTTAAATAAATTTTAGTTATAAAGAGCATTATGGGTAAAGAGGGCTGAATAACAAACAACAAAAGACTCAATTTACATCCAATTTAAAGCAAAGTTATTCTTGATTTTTTTTTCAAGAAGCTTAAAGCCAAAGGAAATGTATGATTCAAGTGAACTAGTATGTCTCACTTTGTTCAGTATTTACCCTTGTAGATGTATGTATATTAGATATATCCAATACTGAATATCAGTATTAATACAATGTTAACTTTTCAAATGGGCAGTTTACAATTTCCTACCTACAGAAGTGCTTTTGTTTGCAAAGAGGGAGGAAATGCTTCACTTCAAATTGAGTTCTATCGCTTCAGTTATAAATCTCTGGTCAAGGAAACATGAAGTTTTGAAGGAAGGAGGATGCGAAAGATAGTAAAATATGTCAACTATATAATAGGTATTCAGGTTATGAGTGGTGAATAAATGAAAGGAAAGAACAGATAAATTACACTTGGGGAGTTCAGTGTGTGGTGTTTTTTGTTTGTTTTCTACCGGGAATTGAAGCCAGGCGCACTTAACCACTTAAGCACAGCCACAGCCCTTTTTAATTTTTAGTTTGAGACAGTGTCTCCTTAAATTGCTAAGGGCTTCACTAAGTTGCTGAGACGGTCTTTGAACTTGAGATCCTTCTGCCACAGCCTCACAAGTTCTGGAATTACAGGCTGTGCCAAGGCACCCGGTGGGGAGCTCAGTATTTTTAAATAAAAGTTTTATAAATTAAACCAATACTTCTACAGTAGTAATAATCTTTTATAATTGCTTTCTTTTATTTTCATAAGAATATAACTAAAACAAAATGCTAAACTTACAATTGTGTTTATGTAATAAACCTGTAGAGAATAAAACATGCATGTATAAGAAATGTATATACAGTAATATCTACAAACAGATGAAACGATTACCTTCACTTCTGACGAGGCTAAAAGTTGGCAGAAGATAGAATTCTACACAGGCACGTACACACATACACAGAAGTTAGTAGAAAGTGAGACATTTTTATCTGAAGAAGATTTACTACTTCTGAAGATTATTTTATTAATAGGAAGTTCTCACTAGAACTTTTACACATATTTATTATAGAAATCACAATAAAAAAGAGTAGAAATGAATGTGGAATTTTACCAAAATTACCCATATGGTAGGCAAAAAAAAGTAGAACACAGAAAATGTCAAAATACTGAATTAATACAGAGCATAATAACTGTTGTCAATGAAACAAAGGTAGATACAAAAAGATAAGAAGAAATTTCCAAATATTGGAAATAACAAATATTAAATGAAAAAGAAAAATAAATTTTTAATTATAATTTGAATGCCTGAAAATTACAAATCGTACTACATTTTGTACATATTTGTGCTCAACACAAAACAACAATCTATTTGTGTGATTGTACAGTCAAGCTTCATTTTCACTGGATATTCAAGAGGACATCTTTCCAGATCAACATACATCTATATTTTTGTCACATCCCCAGCCCTATTTTGTGTTTTATTTAGAGACAGGGTCTCACTGAGTTGCTTAGCACCTCGCTATTGCTGAGGCTGGCTTTGAACTCGCGATCCTCCTGTCTCAGCCTCCCAAAATTCTGGGATTACAGGTGTGTGCCACCGCACCTGGCTTAACACATTGCTATTTTAAGCAGTGCTCAGAAAAACAATCTGTATAAAGAAATTGATGTGTACAGACACACATATACTTTAAATGTACAGTACTATCATTATTTGAGAAGTCATAAGCAACTCAAAACTTAAGCAGCAGCATAAGTACCACTACTCTTCATCCTCACAAGTTTGTTTGTTTTTTTTTTTAATATTTTGTTTAGTTGTAGATGAACACAATATCTTTATTTATTTTATGTGGTGCTGAGGATCGAACCCAGTGCCTCACGTATTCGAGGCAAGCGCTCAACCGCTGAGCCAGAACCCCAGCCCCTCCTCACAAGTTTTGTAGCTAAAAACTCTATTTCATTTATCAGTGAACTTACCAGGGACACTAAGTACTTTTTCCTATATCCATAGGTCAATTGTGCATCTGGAAAAGAGTACTTTCCCTTATTTACATTAGGGTTCAGGGGCTGTGGGGTACAGATTAGTGGTGGAGCACTGGCATAGCAAGCTCAAGACAATGAGATCAATCCCTAGGTCTTTTATATATATATATACACAGAGAGAGAGAGAGAGAGAGAGAGAGGGCGAGAGAGAGAGAGAGAGAGAGAGAGAGAGAGAGACAGGAGGAAAAGATAAGGAATACTTTTTTTTCAGTTCATTCTTTCTTAAGGACTTTGCCCATAAAAATGTGTACAGAAGGATTTGTATTTTATTCTAACATTTTTCTCATTTTGTATTATTTAAGATTAATAATCCATATTATATCAAGGAATTATTTTTGCGACATAAAATTCAGCTAGTTTTCTCCAAAAGAATTATTAGTCATTTCATTGATGTACAATTCTTTTCCTACTAATATGATATGTCATCAGCACATTCTAAATTTTTCCAGATACTTGGTGTTTCTCAGTTTTATTCTATTCCACTCATTCATCTGCCTTCTTGTCTGTTGGCACACATTTTGTGAAAGTTGATGGTGTATTTTGATACACAGAAGGGCAAGTCTTTGTTACAAACATTTTCTTAGTGTCATCATTATCCTAAAAGATTGTATGTAGACTTGAAAATGTTTAAAGTCTGATATTTTTATTTGGTTTATATGAAACTGGTAACCATAGAACGTGCTCACACTTTAGGGAAAATGAATATTTCTTGTAAAGTACACCACAGGAGGGCCCAGGCCCTGACTATTCTGAGTCTCCTGAGAACAAGGCAGAGAAGGGGCTTTAGGGCACCAGCCTGCAGCCTGTGCAGCCTGTGAAGCCTGTGCATCCCCTGCCTGCTGTCCTCTTGGCCCTGGTAACTGAGAGCCTGTACCACTTGGATGCTATAAACAGATGCTCTGCTCTCCCTGCCTAAACTAACAAGCAAATAACGGATATCTACAAGAAATGATATCAGGACAAAGTGAATCTGCAGTTTTGCACTCAAAGCATTTAGTGGATGTTCCTTAGAGGAATCTGCCTGAAGTGGTAAGATTGAAAAATCACAATGTGCTTGGTACTTTGGAGAATGTGAATGCTCCATGACTTCTACTCTACTCTCTCAGAAGTAATTGAAGTTAACTAAACACTTGCCAAAACAACAACAACAAGAGATTGTCAATAATCTTGTTATGAAGATGGTTGGCTGATCAAGAGAACATGAGAGGAGATGAGCAGGTGAGTGAAGCATATGAGAAATAAATAAATCATCTTGAGAAGTGGGAGTGGGAAAACTAATGTAAAAAATAAATGCAAAATAAAACCAGAAGAGGGAACAAAGAATCATCTTCCCACATCAAGGACTCCTTATAAGGCCCCTCAGTAGACAAAATGTACACGTAAGTATATGCCAATAAATGAATAGTAGTGTGGTCATTTCATGAAAAATATTTTTATCATAATGCAATTTACTACCGGATGTATAATGTGCTTTCTATTTTTTCTTTTTCTTTTTCTTGATTCTTTGACATAATATTAGGATTAAGGTTAGAGTTAGGATTAGGGTTAGGGTAAGGGTGGCATAAGCGCTGGCTGGGCAAGGACACAGGTTAGCCTCCTCCAGCCTCTGGAAAATGCTCCTTCTTCCCCCACCTCCACCCTCCCGCCTCTTCCCTCTTTCTCCAAGGCAGCAAGTGTGCAATGCAGGTGCTGTGTAAGGAAGGACCCAGGGACGGAGGGGCCTATGGCGACCTGGCCCTTGGCCAAGGCGCTGCTCCTAGTCCAGGCCTGGCCTGCTCAGCGATTCCCCCAACATATCAGGACACTCACTCCTCCCTCCGAAGGTCCCTCCCGCAGCTTCTCAGCCTCCTGCTGCGTCCAGGCGCCGCCCCACCCAGAGTGCCACTCCCGCCCCTCCCCGCGCTGCGCAGTTCTGCAGCCTTGTCAGCACCCAGGAAATCAGCCAAATTTTGTTTCCGTGTCTCTGCCCATTAACAGGGTCTGGGCGTCAGATGCCCCAAAGTCTATGGGTACTAGGTGCTGAGGAGTCCCAGAGAGCGTGTAAGCCAAGCGTGAAAGATGTGGCTACCCTTCTGCCCTGTCCTCCAGGAAATGGCCAGTATAGTGCAGGCTTCTTTCCCATTGGCCCTGCCTCCCCCGGGAGGCCCCTTGCCTCTTGGTTCCAAGCCTCCCAGACTCTATTACCTGTTCTTCTTATCTATGTCATCGACATGGCAGCTCCTTGAATAAAGGAGATACCTCACTTTGTCTACATTGCCATCCCTGGCCGCTTTATGAATCCTGCCGATCGGGTTGTACCCAAGCACTTTGGACCTGGTGCGGGCAGCAGCAACTCTCTGTTGCAGCCAGTTCATCCTTGTTCGCCCGGCGGGGGTGGCGGTCAGAGGCCCCTTCCCTTCCACTGGGCCTTTCTCTGGTTCTGGAACCCAGTACTGGGATGGACCAGCTGAGGCTAGCCTGCGAACTGAAGTCGGGTATCTACCAACAGCAAAAATAGCCGTTGCACACACGTGCACGCATGAGCCCAGCAGCGCCACGAGATCTGTCTAACCGCCCCGCAGCACCAACGGAAGATGCTCCGCGTGAGCTCCAGCCAGCACGAGGCTCTTCCAACCCACTTAGAAGGTGGAGGGCAGGACACATGGCCCCAGTAGATAATTGTAGAGCCCAGTAGAGCCCAGTGCCTGGAGATCCCAGTAGATAATTGTAGAAGGAAAGCTGGCCCCGAATTGGAGAAGCACAGCCTGCAGCGCCCCACAGGTGGGGCTGGAGGAAGTTTAAGCCTCCTGGTGCCAAAAAAAGTAAACAAACA
>PVHX01019366.1:0-24942 GCA_004024805.1 Geosciurus inauris
ACCCAGGGCCTCACGCATGCGAGGCAAGCGCTCTACCGCTGAGCTACAATCCCAGCCCAGGGACAGTTCTTTTTAATGTGTCCTGGTCAGCCACATCCAAAGCATGTTTTCGGACGAGCACCTTTGTCAGGTCTGCTGGGTCCATGAATAGCGGCTGCTAGCACTTGTCCTAGGATATGGGTGCTATCAATGCCTCTGCATAGTCTAATATAGTCACTTAAGCACCTGTCCCTGTGACCACGGAGGGCCTGCTGGCAATGCTTATTCACATTCTCATAAGCCAATTGTTTAATCACTGGCATGGCATCTGTAACACTACCAAAGATCCTCCCTGCTAGTTGTATTAACCTATCTGCAAATCAGCAAAAGGTTCAGACAGGCCCTGTATCACTTTGAATAAACTTTCCCCAGCTACAAGATTAGGCAGGGCTCGCCATGCCCTGGTAGCTGCAGTAGCTATCTGGGCATAGGTGCCTGAAACATACTGTATTTGTGCGTTTATAGTGGAATATGGGCCATTTCCTTCTAGCATATCCAAATTATGCTGGGCTTGGCCGGCCTGAGCATTCCCAGCTGCCGTGACTTTACACTGCTCATGATACTCGCCCTTCCAGATAAGATAGTCACCTCCGGATAGAACTGCTCGTGTTAACTGTTGCCAATCTGACAGAGTGAGATTCAAAGATGAAAAGGATTCAAAAATGGCTAATGTGAAGGGCACATGAGGGCCATATTGTACCACAGCATCCTTCAAACCTTTTACATCCTTGAAATCCAACGGCTGATGTTGCCTGACTGTCTGTCCTTGTTGGTTTTGCACTTCTATTACGGGGAACACCACGCCTCCCGATTGAGGCTCCGGAGGCACCGTAGGACCTGTAGGCCTCCTAGATTCATGTCCTGGATTAAAGGGAGGTGGTCTTCCCACTGAATAATACTTCAGTTCCTGCTTACATTGTTCTTTTAATTCCCACTCCTGTAATCTCTCTTGCAATGTCTGGATATCCTGTTCCAATTGCAATTCCTCATCTTCCTCCTCATCCTCTCCTTCTTTCCCTTCCTCGCTATCCATTTCAACTTCTTTAAGGGACTGGGTAGAAATCGCTTCTTGGGCAGATTCAAAGATCTTAGATAACTCACTGACTTGTTCCTGAATCAAAACCTTTTTACTTAAAAGAGAGTCCTTAATTAGCCTCCATACAGAGAAGGTGGTAATGGGAAAAGACTGTGGCCCCTCTGTGTGTAGCCTTTTCTGTAAGTCCGCACGGACCTGTTCCCAATCTGGAACATTGAGACCTCCCGAATGAAGGAACCAGGGACTAGACTGCTCTATAATCTTTAAGAAGGCCCTTATAGTACTCTTTTTTAGCACTGTACCCTGTTTCTTCAACAGAGTTTTGATCTGATTTTCCAACAATTCCCTGCTGTGGGTAGTGCCCATCTTTACCTGCACTATTAACAACTCACCCCCTACTTACCGGCCGGTCCCGGGGTGTCCGTCGGCATTCCTTCCCTTCTTCTGATCTCGGTGGAACCTCCAGATGCCAGCGCCTGCGCCGGACCAAAGTGAAACCAAGTCGGTGAGGGAGCCGCGGATGATAAAACACACACACACACCAACGATTCTGAAGAAAAAGAAGGTCGTTTATTTCAGCACTCTGGGCTTATATATCTTTCAAGGGTTTATATCACAAGGGCTTATATATCTCCTACCCCCCAGGAGACCTGGGAGGCGTGGGAGAACAGGAACTGCAGGTCCTGGTGTGGAAATTGCTCAGACCAGACCACCTGTGGCTTCTCTCAGAAATCAGGGTACAGCTAGTTCTGGTAAACAGAAAGTAGCCATGCACGCAAGAATGCTCTCACACCTTGGCTTGACATGGAGCTGTTCTCACATGGGTAACTTTATGTAATCTGTTTCAGGATTAGCAACAGCAGGGGTGTATGTATTAAAGTGATTAATGAATTAAGAGATTGAATATGCCAAGAGACAAGGGCCAGACCTCCTCTGATAATAGAACTCTGATCCACAGCTTCTGCCACCATAGGCCCAGAACACCAGGACTTACTTTGTTAATGACAGCCACCTGCCCTAATTTTAACTCCACTTCCAATTCAGAACCAACCCTGGAGAGCCAAATGCCCTTTCCAAACCAATCATGAGATGCCCCCGCCTGCAGCTTTTTTGTGCCAACAACTTCTAGCACCAGCACACCTGGAACCTCCTTTTGTCTCTGGGACACTTTACCACTAACATTTGAGTCTCCACTTGTATTTGAGTCTCTGCCAAGTGTAAGTGATGGCGGCTGGCTTCCTTGCCATAGAAACTGCTCAGTAAGTGGCCTGTTTTTCCTCATTTGGGTGGTCTTCATTGGCTTCAGAAAGCGGGTAATTATTACTAGTCTCCAGTTCTTGGACATGTCCCTGCCGCTGTTGTTCACTCTAGTCCCACTAGGTGGCAGCATCCCCCTATGAAGTGCATCCATCCTCTGCTTCCAGACCCCGTTGGGAAGGAGAAAAAAAAGAGGAAAGCCATGCAAAAGCCAGTCTGTCCTGATTCTCTTTTCATTTAAACCTCATGATTGTGATTTTAGCATGTCCCACGTAACATTGTCATATGGCAGATGTGACACAGCAAGTCCTAGAGTCCTGGCAAAGCAGGGAATCGGCTGGCTCAGTTCTCAGCCTCTGCGCTTCTGGCATTGTTCTTTGTTGTGTGTGGAAGGAGGCTGTCCTGTGGAGGATGCTTAGCAGCATCTCTGGCCTCTACTCACTTGATGCCAGCAACATCTCCTGTCTTAGTCTGTTCAGGCTGCTGTTACAAAACATCATAAACTGGGTGGTTTATAAACAGTAAACATTTACTTCTTACAGTTCTGAAAGCTGGTTAAGTCCAAAATCAAAGTGCCAGCATGGGTGGGTTGTTTCTTCATCTGTAAAAGAGGCTAGTATTGGGATTTCTTCTTTTTTTTAACATTTATTTTTTAGCTGTAGGTGAACAGAATATCTTTATTTTATTTTTATGTGGTGCTGAGGATCGAACCCAGTGCCTCACGCATGCTAGGCGAGCACGCTACCACTGCGCCATAACCCCAGCCCCTGGGCTTTCCTTCTTAGCCTTCTCTGAGAAGCATAATACTACCAGCTGCCTACTCAGAAAAAAAGTAGAGTGAGGATATGAACAGGCAGCAGCTTTTGCCCTCTGCCTATCTGAGAAGCTGGAGCTGGGGGGACCTGAAGGCCCACCTAGCCTCATCTCTCCAGCAACCTGCCACCAGAGAGGGGAACTGACTTTCCTGAGGTCATGTGCCAGCTTAGGCAGTCAGACATCACCTGTCTTGCCTTTGGCCAATTTTCCCCCCTAGTACTAGGGGTGCTCCACCACTGAGCCACATCCGCAGCCCGTTTTTTGTTTTTGTTTTTGTATTTTACTCAGGTATACATGACAGCAGAATGCATTTTGTTTCATTGTACACAAATGGAGCACAACTTTTCATTTCTCTGGTTGTACACAATATAGAGTCACACCATATGTGTGTCATACATGTACCTAGGGCAATGATGTCCATCTCATTCCACCATCTTTCCTGCCCCCATGTCCCCTCCTCTCCCCACCCTCCCCTGTGACCAAAGTTCCTCCATTCTTCGCATAACCCCTCCCTCATTATGGATCAGCATCCACTTATCAGAGAGAACATTCAGCCATTGGTTTTTTGGGATTGGCTTACTTCACTTAGCATCTACCAGCCAACTCCAGCCATCTACCTATCCCCAGCCCTTTTTATTTTTATTTATTTATTTATTTATTTATTTATTTATTTATTTATTTTGAGACAGGGTCTGGCTAAGTTGCTAAGGGTCACACTAAATTGCCCAGGCCTCAAACTTGGGATCCTCCTACCTCAGCCTCCTGAGTAGCTGGGATTACGGGCATGTGCTATCACACCTGACTGGCAAATCTTTTTTATTTTGATCTCATTTGATTTGATCTGAATTGTAGGAAGTGGTCAGATATTAGGGCTTTCTGAAAAAAATGTTCTCCAAGCAAGGTGTGTGGCCTCTGAGGGGCAGTGTGGTAATTTACAACCATTTGGTGGTCCAAAGACTGAGCTCAGAGCCTAGGGAGGGTTTTAGTAGAGGAAAAGCGAGCTGTCAGGGCTTGAGTCAGCCAGTACAGTGCCAGCCCATAACCTTGTGTGATTAAACTCTTCTATGGGGATTTTTCCCTCCTCCGAATCTGGGAAGATTGCTTGGTTGAACCAGGCAACGGAAGATGCCTAGAAACGGATGGATACAGGAGCTTTGTACCATGAGTGTGGACAGCCATACAGAAGAGCTGGACTTGAAGCTGGCCTGACAACCTAACGTCTTCTGGAATCACAGTGGACACAAAGAATGACAACTGCTTCCCCCAAAGAAGTGCATGCCTCTAAAAAGTATCCAGGTCTCCTAATTTTTGGTCCTTTCCTCAGTGTTCAACCGGATCCTCAAAGGAAGCAGAAAAAATGTAAGTATAAAAGTTATTTAGCATTGCAGGCTTGATATTTGAGACTCTGCTTAATGGTAAATGACATGGCAAGTCTAGTCCATGACTTAGTTCTTTGTTCTTCATCATAAACAAACTAATCCTTTGGATTTTATGAACACTTTAATTCTTTTTTGCAGGAAGGGGTCCTGGGAATTGAACCCAGAGGTGCTTTACCACTGAGTTACATCCCTAGCCCCCTCTTTATTTTTTTTGAAATAGGGTCTCACTAAATTGCTTGAAGTCTTACTAAGTTGCTGAGGCTGGCCTCAGACTTGTGATCCTCCTGCCCCAGCCTCCTGAGCTGCTGGGATTACAAGTGTGTGCCACCCAGCTTTTTTTTTTTTTTCCCACTCTCGGCATTGAGGACAGAACCCAGGGCTTCACACACTCTGACACTGAGCAAAGCCCTGCTACCCACGCCTGAACATTTTAATTCTTCATGAAAAAAGAAAAAAGGAAAACATCCTCCAGGCCGGGCGCGGTGGCTCAAGCCTGTAATCCCAGCACTTAGGGAGGCTGAGATAGGAGAATTGCGAGTTCAAAGCCAGCCTCAGCAATGGCAAGGCGCTAAGCAACTCAGTGAGACCCTGTCTCTACATAAAACACAAAAAAGGGCTGGAGATGTGGCTCAGTGGTCAAGTGCCCCTGAGTTCAATCCCCAGTACCAAAAAAAAAAGAAAGAAAAGAAAAGAGAAAACATCCTCCAAAGTAAGCTAAGGAGGTAGATGTGAAACAGAAATAGTTCTTAGCCAAGAATTGTATACTACTGTGTCAATGGCCAATTCAGAAATTCTCTAAGATTTCCTGACAAATGTCAGTGACCTGGGGTAATAAACAAAGACCATTTGTTCTACAGCACCCTCTTGTAGGCGCCCACAGCTGCCCATCTTCCAGTCCTCACACAAGAGGTAGGAGACGCCAGGGCATCCTAAAAGAGGAGACAAAGCCATCTCTACCAAAGACTGGACCTCTTGCAGCCAGAAGAGGCTGAAGGAGCCCTGGGGCTCAGTCCGGGCTCTGCACACCTCTGACCTGGTGGCCTCCATTCTGCCTCTCACCTTCCCACCCTCCCACCCTCCCCCTCTTGCCCCACATCTCCTGGATTGCATCTGATAGGGACCAAGAGCACACCCATCCTGGGGAGGAGGTTTGGGTGGATGCTTGACTTGGTTTTGGTTCCTCAGAGGGAGGCAGGCTGGTGGTTGTGGTGGGATGAGGAAGAACTTGCCTCCTGAAAAGGAAAGGAGCAGCTGCCTGTGAAAGACTCGAAGGGAGCTGGTGCTGCTCCTCTGGCTCAGAGGCTGCCAGGTGCTTGGGGCAGGCCGATGGGCGGGTGTCAAGGAGCTCCAACAAGGGTGTGTCCAGGTGAGTCTGTACTCTTTTGCCTGCCCTGAGGTGAGTTCCTTCTTTGCTCTCCTTCATCCAGATGCCATGGGCCTAAGCACAGATATGAGCTCCTTCTCCCATGCCCGCTAATAAATAAGTAACCAAACCTCTTGTCCATCACCTACCATGTATGTACCTTCCATGGTGCCCTGGTAGGCAGGTTATGAGGTAGAAGAGGGACTCTGCCATCTACGAGGTGTGAGCAAAGAAGGGTCCCAGTGACCCAAGCTGGGGAACCAGATCTCAAAGAAATGGGTTGGGCAAGGAATGTCCTGAGGAACTGTGCTTCCTGTCCCTTCCAAGGGCTGAGACATAGCAAGGACATGGATTGGACACTGGCCCAGACATCTCCTTTCAAAGTGGGTGGCACTGGGGGGAGCAAGTGCCCTGGAATGGAGTGGTGTAACTCAAAGGATAGGGTTGAGCCAGCAAGGCCTGGGTTTGTGTGACCTCAGATACGGGCATAACTTCATGGAGTAAGGCTTTCCCACCCACAAAATGATGGCGCGGTGGCACACGCCTGTAATCCCAGCACTTAGGGAGGCTGAGACAGGAGATCGCGAGTTCAAAGCCAGCCTCAGCAATGGTGAGGCACTAAGCAACCAGTGAGACCCTGTCTCTACATAAAACACAAAATAGGGATGGGGATGTGGCTCAGTGGTCGAGTGCCCCTGAGTTCAATCCCCAGTACCAAAAAAATTAAAAACCCACAAAATAGGGCTGGGGATGTAGCTCAGTGGCTGAATGCCCCTGAGTTCAGTCCTTGATACGCCCCCCCCCAAATAGTAATTACATTGACTTAGCTATTATAAGTAATCCAGAGTGATCTAGAAATGATCTATAGTATATGGGAGGATGTATGTAGATTATAGACAAACACTGACATCTTATATTAGAGACTTGAACATCCAAAGATGTTGATATCCTCAAGGAGTCCTAAAACCAATCCCCTGTAGATAGAAAGGGATAACCATACTCCCTACCCTAGGCCTCATTTTAAAACATGGAGAGAAGCCAAGGAGAGGTAAGGAGGACAGGGCCTGAAGGTACTGTTGGAGTAATCAGGGCCATGAGTTGGGAGAAGAGGGGACCCCTGCAAGGTCTTCTAGACTCCAGCACATGGCACCCACCTTGAAAGGTTTCTCTTGGCTACCCTGCCTTCCAGAGCCGGAGAACCAGGGTTTGGAAGAGACCAGGGTATCATCAGCTAGAAAAAATCCTGAAGGGGCTGGGGTTCTAGCTCAGGGGTAGAGCACTCGCCTAGCATGTGTCAGGCACTAGTTCAATGCTCAGCATCACATAAAAATAAACATAAGATAAAGGTATTGTGTCCACCTACAAATATATATATATATATATATATGAACTCCTGGAAGCCATGAGGGGCAGGGCCACATAGGAAAGGAGGAGAGGGAGCAATGTGTGGGATCCCTTTTATCTATCTATCCATCCATCCATCAGTCTTTTTTTTTTTGATACTGGAGATTGAACTCGGGGCACTCGACCACTGAGACACATCACCAGCCCTGTTTTTGTGTTTTATGTAAAGACAGGGTCTCACTGAGTTGCTTAGCGCCTCGCCATTGCTGAGGCTGGCTTTGAACTCGCGATTCTCCTATCTCAGCCTCCCTAAGTGCTGGGATTACAGGCTTGTGCCACCGCGCCTGGCCATCTATCAGTCTTTTGGTACTATGGATTAAATCCAGGGCGCTTTATTACCAAGCTGAATCCCCAGCCTTATTTATTTTTTTATTTTTATTTATTTTTTTTTTTATTTTTATTTTTTTTGGTACTGGGGATTGAACTCAGGGGTGCTCAACCACTGAGCCACATCCCCAGCCCTATTTTGTGTTTTATGTAGAGACAGGGTCTCACTGAGTTGCTTAGCGCCTCGCCATTGCTGAGGCTGGCTTTGAACTCGCAATTCTCCTGTCTCAGCCTCCCTAAGTGCTGGGATTACAGGCTTGAGCCACCGCGCCCGGCTATTTTTTTATTTTGAGACAGCATCTCACTAAATTGCTGAGGGCCTTGCTAAAATTGCCCAAGCTGGCCTTGAACTTGTGATCCTTTTGCCCCATCTCCAACATCTCTGTGATTACAGGCAAGCACCACCGAGCCTGGTGTGGAATCCCATTCATAGTGACAGAGTCATATGATGACCATGCAATGGAAGCAGCTGGGAGTCTGAAACTAGAAGATGCAGAGATAGAAACTAGAAAAGCAGAGAGAGCACCTGGAATCATTCATCAGACACTGGTCCAGTGTGTTATCCTTAAAGAAAAGGGAGAAAATAGAACACCATGTCCCGGAATGCCCCTTTCTGTTCCTTAAAACCTAGTCAAGTAAAGGGAACAATGAAAGCAGGTCGGGGCTAGAATATCTGGATACATATTATCTTGAAGGACACTGGTTGGTTTTCTCTCACGTATTCTGAGAATTAGGGCAAGTTCATGTTATCTGTTGAAAACTGTTTTCTTGTATGCACACCAGGACAAGTGCTCCTTAAGGTGCTGGTCATACAGTGGGACAAAGCAAGCTCAACTGATGCTGCTTCTGTAACCTAACCTATAAACCCCACTCCTTGCAGAAACTCAGGTGGACCAGGGCACTGTGGAGAGGGAAGTGCTCATCTAGGCAGCTGCCCCTTGACAAAGCATTGTGAGCAGGAAGAGATGCTACTTTCTAGTGAGATACCTGAGACACTGCATGGAGCAGATCTATTCTTGTCCATCAAGAGGAGTCATCACTGGAATTTTTGGTGAGGTGCCAAAGCAGAGGTACATCTGTCCAGCCCAACATCACTGGATCCTCCTCGTAAGCATTTCTCAATAAACCCTACATCTCACATCCCATCTCTAGGGTCTTCCTTGGTCTCTTTGCTACCTGTCCCACTGCCATAGCACAACTGGGCAGTAAAGGTTACATGCAAGGAACAGAGGCAGAGACATTTTTCTAAAACAAATAAGTGCCCAGAACTCAAAGATGAAGGAGTGACGGTCTGGGCTTAGGAGTTGTCACTAAGAAGCTTCCCAGCCTTCTGGTCTGCTCTTTGTCATGCACACCAAAGATGCATTGGAATAGCAGCTGGGAGGCCACAGACTCAAAGGCTCCTGGGTTCTTTGTGTACTGGGTTGAGGGAGGCACCAGCTGCACTGTCCGCTCAGTTGTTCTCTCGAACTTTACAGCTTGCTCTCTCACACCAGAAGGCTCAGAGCCTCCGACAGTGATTAATTCAAAAAGTCACACTGTGATCTTTATTTAGAAAGTGAAAATGTACGGAATGATGCTTCAGCAAACCAAATAATAATTTAAATGCTTACTCTTTTTTTTAATGCTT
Organism: Geosciurus inauris; assembly: GCA_004024805.1. Lineage (NCBI taxonomy): Eukaryota > Metazoa > Chordata > Mammalia > Rodentia > Sciuridae > Geosciurus > Geosciurus inauris. The sequence continues at coordinate 9,252 of PVHX01019366.1, forward strand.
GCACTTTGCAAATTTGTATTCTGAAAGTTCACGGTGCTTAGTTAAATGAGTATGGCATGAAGGACTAGAAGAGCTCCAGAGAACTCAAAAAATGATCAAAACCCTTAGCTGTGATTGTGACCTTTTTTTTTGGGGGGGGGGGTTGTTAGAGATTGAACCCAGTGGTGCTTTGCCACTGAGCTACATCCTCAGCCCTTCTTATTTTTTATTTTTGATCCCAGGGATTGAACTTAGGGATACTGAGCCACATTCCCAGCCCTATTTTGTGTTATTTAGAGAGGGTTCTCACAGAGTTGCTTAGTGCCTCGCCACTGCTGAGGCTGGCTTTGAACTCGCGATTCTCCTGTCTCAGCCTCCCAAAGTGCTGGGATTACAGGCATGCGCACTGTGCCCGGCTCACTTTTTATTTTGAGACAGGGTCTCCCTAAATTGCCCATGATGGCCTCTAACTTGGATCCTCCTCCCTTATAGCCTTAGGAGTCACTGGGATTACAGACATGTACCACCACACCCAGCCTTTCCTGTGACTTTGAACAAATCCCTCAAATCTTAGTTTCTCGGTATCTAACATTCCATGTCATATGAAGTCCTATATTTATTTGTTTTTTTTTCCTCTCTCTCCTGAGCACCTCTTTTGTGGATTTGTAAGGCTAAGTCTCTCTTCTTTTTTCCCCTTGTCTAAACTTCAGGCCTTTGGCAGCTAAACCCTTCTGAAGGTACCTGAGCTAAAGACAAGTATGGTTTTCCTTCAGTATAGAGGGATTGTCCTGGAGGCATGCCAGGACCTGTAAATTACCACTGCCAGGCTCATAATCTCTCTTTGATCTGGGCACTCCTCAGCTCAAAAACTTCCCATGGCTCCCCATTGCTTGCAGCATAAAATCCAAATTCTATCCAGGCCTTTTGAAACCTGGCCAGGCCTACCTGACCCTATTCACTGTTCACTCCTTATCTGTGACACAGATTCTGTGTGTCCAACCTCCCCTTTGCCTGTGCTCATGCTCTTCCCTCCATCTAGATTGTCTTTCCTGTCCTCCATTTTCCCTCCACCTGCCCCTAATCCATTCAAGATCCTCCGCCAATCAAAGCCCCAGGGAACTTCCTCAAAAGCCCCAGCTTGTATTGGAGTCCCCCTTCCGTGAAGCCCACAGCCTTTCACTTGTGTGCACACGTTCGTTTGGCAATCCCAAAGCCTGCAATCCGTGTGCCTCGAATGTGTGGCCTATGTTAGGGCAGTGGGCCGTAAAAAGTCATTTCTTCTCTGGGAGCGTTTCCAGGCCAAGTCTCCCTCCTCGTGGATTTGGGAGCTCTTCTATCTGGCACTGGGCTCCTGGGCCTTTCCAAACCTTCTTTGCTTATGACAGTCGTTACTCCTGCCTGATTGCAAACAGCTTGGGGCAAGTGTGGTGCCCGACTCTGCCTGGGGTGTCCCAGGCCCAGTCCACTCCCATAACTGTGTTAACTGGCCGGAGCAATGCGAGGACCAGGGAGTGACCCTTCCGTGGCGTCTAAGTCCGGGTCTCGTTCCCAGGCTGAGCGCATCATGCCAATGGCTTTCTGGCCCAGGTGGAATGGAGATTGCCATGCGGTGGTCTTCAGCACAGAAGGGGTTAAGCCAACATCTCCCCCACCCCCGAAAGGCGAGGGGGCGAGTCCGGCAGAAGGTCCTGTTTACCGTGGCTCCCCTCGGCGGCGGGCCCTGGGAGAGGGGTTGCCGTGGCAACCGGCCGGGCGCCCGCCAGCTGCGGATTAGCTCACTGGAGCCGGGGCGGGATGGGTCGGGAGGAGGGGGCGCGCGTCACGGCAGATCGTCGCCGCGCCGCGAGAGGAAGAGGAAGGGGCAGCCCGACGAGTCAGTTCTCGGCTGGCAGGAGGGGCGCCGGGCGGTCGAGAGGAGCGCGCCGCCGAGGCCGGGGGCGGCGGGGACCCGACGAGAGCGCGCCGCGGGGACCCCAGGGGCTCGCTGGCGGCCGTGGGAGGCCGAGCGGACAAAGGGGCGGAGGGCTGCGGGCCATGGCGCCCCGGGCTCCCGCCGCCGCCCGGCCCCGCGCCCCGCCGACCGCCGCCCTGGCGCGCCCGGGCGTCCCCGAGAGGCACCCCGGAGCCCGCAGAGCCGCCGCCCGCGGGGAGGTAGGGCGGGGCCCAGGGTGCGGGGCGAGCTGGGGGACCGCGGAGGGCACTCGAGGCGGGAGGAGGAAACGGCCGAGCCGCCCGAACCCGGAATTGGGAAGTGGTTCCATGCAGAGCGGCGGGCGCTGGGCTCCGGCGGGCGGCCGTGGGGACGCCCGCGGGACTTGAGCAAAGTGCGATCCAGACCTCTTCCCCGGGTCGGGATGACTTCCCGGGCCAAGCCGGGAACCACCGTCCCTCTGCTGGAGACCTGCAGAAACTGGGCGGGGTCCCCGCGCGACGCGGTGCTGGGCCCCAGGGGGCGTGAGGGTGAGTGCGCGCGTGTGCGCTCGCGGGGGGAGATCGCGACGGCCGAGCGGCCAGCCCCCACCCCCTCACCGTGCTCGGAATTTGCAGTCCTGGAAAGCAAGAAGGTAAAGATGGTTGAATCTTACTTCTCCCTCTTTTCCCCAAGTATGGAGTTGAGAACAGATGAAGTCTAGGGGAAGTCTCTCAACAACACAGGATATAATCATGTTTACGAGGGTCCCAGGGATCTGGATTCTGACCACCGAGCAGAACCAAGACCTGTGGAATCCTGTTGTGAGCGACCAGGACAGGAAGCTGAGCGGTGCGCTCTAGGGCCATGGATTGGAGCAAGGGAAGTGCAGATACCCAGCTTTCACCCACTGGTGCTGGGGAAGGAGCAGGCAGACTTCTGGCTTGTGCTCAGAGGGCTCGGAGGGATGACTTGAACACCCCGGATGAGGTTGGGTAATAATGAGGTGGGGTGATAGGGTTACAGTAGGCATTCTACAGTAATTTGTTATTAAATGTTTACACTCTCTGTGGTTACTACATAAAAGGGGAAAATTTATTTCTCCTTGCAATATGAAACACTCAGAGTGGAGTAGAAAGTTTTGCGGGTGGGAGGCATAGCATGGAATTCTGAGAGGAAGTCCAGAGTAAACAGAGACCGTTTTTTTCAGCCCCTTTTATCTTTTATTTTGAGACAGGGCCCCCCTAAGTTGCTGAGGTTGGCCTTGAACTTTCTCTATCCTCCTGCCTCAGCCTCCTGAGCCACTGGGATTCAGGTGTGCTGGCTAGAGACTGTTTTTGAGGCAGGACAATGAGAAGGCTGGCAGAGGGGCTGGTGTCATGTCCTTTATTCTGGAATACTTGAACTCTGTCTGAGCCATGTCTTCATTCACAAACAGCTCTGTGTGTGTTAGAGACACAGGGATGAAGAATACATCTCCCTTCCTTCCAGGAACTCACCATCTTAGATGAGTAGTGAAACACAAAATTAAAACCTGGCCTGACCTGGTTGCAAGTCCTCTAGCCACAGAATGAGAAAGACCACAGGAGGGGCCCCCAGCTCAAGGAAGGCCCACCGAGAGCTAATGCTTGGGCTGAACCTTGGAAAGCTTTTCACAGAGAAAACAAAGCAGGAGAGGTTGTTTCAGCATCTGTAAAGTCACTGAGAGAGAGAGCCCAGCATGGGGAGAATCCAGCAAGGCTGCAGTGTGGAGGGTGTGTGTGTGTGTGTGTGTGTGTGTCTCAGGAGTGCTTCGGGGAAGGCCAGGGGGAAGGCGGGGCAAGGAAGGCTCTTCTTGGAGGAGGAGTTCCCCAGAGGTCAGATTTGTGTCTTAGAAAGCTCACTCACTGTTGGGTGGAGACCTGGAGCATGAGGAGACCAAGTCTTTGCAGCATCCAGACCAGGATTCTTACTGAGCAGGGTGCCAGCAGTGGTGGGGCAGGAGAGGACGAAAGGATTCCCAAGGTCAAGAGGTAGGCACTGCTGTGGACTGTCTTGGGTGACATAACGTAGACTAAGACCAAGTACAAAAATGTCCAGGAGAAAAAGCAAAGCAAAAAGAGTGCGCATCTTGAATGGCCGGAATTGAGCAGATTATAATGCTTGGACAATGAATTTGGCTCTGAGTTTTCTGGCAACTTAGGAACAAACAATAATACACTGGATTGCATAGTTTTGGATTTGGGACAACAGAAAGCATACAAATTAATTTTCAGAACAAGACTTTTCCTGGAATTGAACTCAGCTGGGAGTTTATCAGGGGAACTTTATGTAAAGACTAGAGAGTGACATAGAAAAAAGTCTTCATTGTATAAACAAAACATATAGATAAGAATAAAAAGGAAAAAATCATTATTGGTGTTACAAAAGATGGGAAGATAAAACTGCACATGGCTTGCTTCCTGTGTCATCTGCCTCTTAGGACTAGGGGAGTGTACTTAGGGCTGTCAGCTCAGGGTGTGGACAGTCGTGGCACAGAGCTGCTAGAGCCAGGGAACCCCGTAGGGAGGAGACAGTGGACACTCAAGGGAAGAAGTGACATCTACTTCCGTGAATGTAGAGGCAAAGGTCCCCAGGATGCCTACCCACAAAGGGAAGAAGGTACATCCTACTTGGCCTGTAGGTGGGTGGGCTGAGACTCTCCTGGAGAAGGGGGCAGGTAGGGCCTAGTGCATTGGCAGAGCCAGCGTCCAGAAATCCTGACCAACAGGGAGACAGGCAAGCTGGGTGGGAGCAGCGTTTTAGGGCTCCATTCAGATTGGCAAGTTCACTTTCCAGGGTGAGCCAGGTCTTTCTGCACCCAGACTTGATGTTCAGCGTGCATCTAAGGGAGTGGGCTTCTGAAGACCAAAGATCCCTTCCCAGGGGAGGACGAGAGTGTGAGAATCTTAGCTGCAGCACCAGGAAGTTGTGGAGGAAGGAGGAGAGCGAGATCTCCTGGCTAGCCCTTCCCTTTGGTGTCCACAAAAGGCAGAGAACTTGCAGAGTGTAGGTCTGTGCCTCGCTAAGGTGCCTTCTAAATTTTATACCACTTGTTTCTGCCAATTTCAGTTGTCTTAAATTAATGGTAAATAGGTATGGAATTCTGTCCTCATATCAAGTTTCTTAATATTTTTTTAACTTGGAGTACAAGTTAGGTTATATATTGAAATGCAAGAAAAGGGAGTTGTTTGTGTTGTTTTGTGGTACTGGGAATTGAACCCAGAACCTCACAGGCCAGGCAAGGGCTCTACCATTGAGCTATACCCTCAATTTCAGGAAGGAGGATTTTCAAAGTAATTGATGCCTGGGCCCCACCCTAGAGCAATTAAAACAAACTCTCTGAGAGTGGGCCCTGGGTATCAGCATTTGTTAAAGTCTCCAGATGATTTTAAGGTACAGCCAGTTAAGAGTTGTTTTGTTTTGTTTTGGTACCAGGGATTGAACTCAGGGGTACTCGACCACTAAGCCACATCCCCAGTCCTGTTTTGTGTTCTATTTAGAGACAGGGTCTCACTGAGTTGCTCAGCACCTTGCCATTGCTGAGGCTGGCTTTGAACTTATGATTCTCCTGTCTCAGCCTCCCAAAGTGCTGGGATTATAGGCATGTGCCACTGCACCCAGCTAGTTAAGAGTTGTTTTAACACATCACAAGAAGGACAGAAACCTCAGATTCCAAAAGATGTGGGGCGGAGCGGGGGTGGGGTATACATGGGCTGCTTCACTGGTAGTAAGTGTCCAAGGCCCACCCTGCTTGGGCCTATGTCCTCCTGGTCCTGGGTCTGTATTCCTGCTGGTCTCGCTGCCTCGCTCTGAGGTCTTTGCAAGTCCTCCTGTGTTCTTGCTGAAGCTGGGGTTCAGGAATTCCTTCCCTGGTGCTGTGCCAGAGTGGTGTTTCTTGGAGAGAGTCTACTGAAACTGCTTCTCATGATTTGGTTGTGCAGACCCTTGTAAGCTGTGGCAGCTTGCCACTTCTCAGCATGCAACCCTGGTCTTCCGTGGCTCTGGGGACTCAGCCCTGGGCCCACCTGTCAGCCTGTGTGTCCAGGCGCGAACTCTTTTTCCTCCACTAGAACCAGCTGACCTCCTCACAGTTCCAAAGCTACCCCAGCTCTCTCAAAACTCTCTGTACTTCACCCAACAGAAAAACTGCCAGGCCACTAAACCCCTTTAATAACAGTAGGTGAGTGATTAACTCAGTTCTCCATATGGAAAAATGACAGATTGTTTTTTTTATGCTGATGTTAAAAATCGGTGCCTGATTTGGGCAAAAATCTATCCTGTCAACTCTGTTTGCCCAAGTGTTAGGCTGTTTACCAGCTGGGGCCTACAGCTATTGCTTGGTCCTTGGCTACCCTCTGACATCTTGGTCCTTGGCTGTAGTGTAGCTAAAAGAGAGGTAAGCCCAAGACCCCTTTCTAACTGGCAGAACTATGGAAAACCAAGTTATCGTTTTTTTTTTTTATCTTGGCCTCAGGGAAAGAAGGGGTGAGTCACTCTGTGGCAAGTTTAGGGAAGACACTGAGTCCCTCAGTGGTAGGGCTTGAGCTGGAGAGGGGCCGGGATGGGGAGCTGTGGCCCTGGCTATGACCGTGGTGTCCAGGCCTTCCTTCCATAGGCTGCAGGTCTCACCTGAAGGGCTTGTCAGACCAGTTCAAGCAGAGTGTCAAACATGTTTCCTTTTGTTATTTTATTTTTTAAAATTTACAATTTTAAGTTTCCTTATGTACAAATTTTCTATGTATACATATGTAAAATCTGAAAATCATGTTTGTCATGAAACTTTTTAAGCAAAATATATAAAAAGAATAAGATGAAAAATGAAAGTTTATTCTATACTATCCCCTGCCTGAGAAGCAGTCACTGGTATATATCACAAATCCTCTTAGATATTTTTTCTTGGCATATGATATGTTTGTTTACAAAAATAGAAGCAAGTGCTACTTTTTGGTCTGCAACATGCTATCATCATGTAAAAACATTTTGTGAGGGTAATTTTTGTGTAGTACACACACATCCTTCTTTGTAACAACTTCCCAGGCTTCCTTTGTATGAATTGATTTGATTTGTTTAACAAAACGGTTTAGGGGCAATTGCTTGTTTTCAATTTTAGCTATTATAAGTGATGCTATAAACCCTCTCCAGCCCTTGTTCCAGTATTTCCATAAGATACAACCCTGGAAGTAGAATCGCTACATTAAAATAGGTTTCAGGGCTGGGCTGTAGCTCAGTGTATATCTAAGGCCCTGGGTTCCATCCCTGGCACTACAAAAAAGAAGAAAAAAAATCACAAACTGGGACATTTTCTAAAGTAAAATGAGAGCACTAAAAATGAGTTTTAACAGAGGGGCTGTGTTTATGTTGCCCAGGCTGGTCCCAAATTCCTATTTGATCCTCCTATCTCTGCCTCCTAGGACTATAGGCACGTGCCACTGTGCCTAGCATAAAAAATGAGTTGCCAATTGATGTACAACGGGCTGAACCTGGACTGTCCTGTTGCTGCATCTTGTGGCCATGCTGGCAAAGGCAGAGGGTTGGACGCATCCTTGCTGGGGTAGGTGTATTGTCCCCAGGTCGAGATGATTTGGTTCCATCCCTCTGTCCTCTGGCCTGTCTTATCCCCCTAGGGACAAAGCCTGAGTCCAGAGAAAGGGAGGGGGCAGGTGGATAGCTGAGGCTACATGTGACTTTCTTGTTCCTTTTAAATGAGTCAGAGGAGATGAGTATTACTGTCCTGCCCCTCCCATGGAAAAGTTAGCTGGACGCAGTGGCTCAAGCCTGTAATCCCAGCACTTAGGGAGGCTGAGACAGGAGAATCGCGAGTTCAAAGCCAGCCTCAGCAATGGCGAGGCGCTAAGCGACTCAGTGAGACCCTGTCTCTACATAAAACACAAAACAGGGCTGGGGATGTGGCTCAGTGGTCGAGTGCCCCTGAGTTCAATCCCCAATACCAAAAAAAAAAAGTCATAACTGACAGCCTTTCCCTGGCAAAGTGAAAGCATCACAGCAGGACAACAGTCATTTTATTTATGGTTCCCAAGTCCCTGGGCAATATAGGTTAGACTTCCCCAGATGACCAAGCAAAAGCGTTTTATGTAGTGTTTTATGCAGCAAATCACTACAACAGCCAAACTCCCTTGGTCAGGGAAGAAATTAGCTGGGGAAAATGCCGGATGCTCTGGTTTAGTTCCTGCACAGGAGTGATAGGGCAGCTTGAGACACAAACTTGCACCTGGTGTGGTTGTAGTAAGGCTAGTCTCTCAGCCACAGACTTGGTCAAGGTGGTGGGTAGGAAGACAGAAAGAAGCTTCTTGAAGGTCTGGCCTGTGCTCTGGGATTCCTTGCCAGAGCATAGTCTCTGGCTCTCTGGGTACTCAGGGTTCCTCCACCTGATACTCTGAACTGCAGGTGAGATTCATTCCAATTTAGAATGAAGCATATGGTCATCTAATCCCGAAGAGAACTTCTGGGCATCTTGTGGCAACTGACATCATTTACATCTGGTCCATTTCATCATTTGAATTTGTGACAGTCAGCAAACATACACAAGCTCCCAGGACATCAAAGGGAGACCAGTGAACTCTGTTTACCCCCCAGCGAACTACAGCGATTAATGGGGTGGGAAAACATCAGAGAGGAGAGAGCTGTTTAATGCCTCTCAAAACAACTCCACACTTGAAGCGCCAGCTCCATGGAGTCATGGCCAAGGGAGCCTCTTACCCCAGGCTTTCCTCCCTGAACATAGGACAGCCAAGATTCCATGCCTGGGACACAGTGCAGAGAGATGGGAAAAGGGGCCACAGAGGCTACTTCTAGGTATACATACAACTTGGGGTCCAGGCTGCTTATTTATTGGAGGAAAAAAGAAAGAGACTGTTATTTTCAGGGTGGCAAGAGAATCATAGAACTTGAAGAGTCCCCTGGGGCAGGTCTGCAAGCTCCTCCCCACACCTCTGAAATCTGGCTTCAGTGCCTAACCATCTGCTGAAATTTTATCCCAGGTTCCTAATGGGAAATCAACGGCCAGTTCACTGTTCTCTTGGTTCTTGATTTTGCTAATGCACTCTATGTTCCTGACTCTTCCTTTCTTGAAACCCGACAAGGTTGGTACAAAACTGCTGTGCATTGATACCTTAGGGCCAGTTGTCAAAATATTGAGATGCTGCTGTACTGGTTGGTAAATAGCCTCCCCCACTTCTTACTGGGAATTGAACCCAGGGCTTGGTGAATGCTAGGCAAGTGCTCTACCAGTGAGCTACATTCCCAGCAGCACCACCCCCAGCCCTTTTTACATTTTTTATTTTGAGACAGGGCCTTGCTAAGTTGCTGAGGCTGGCCTCAAACTTGCAATCCTCCTGCCCCAGCCTCCTGAGTAATTGGGTTTACAAGTGTGTGCCACCCTGCCCATTCCAAGTCACATTTTTATTGCATATTTTGAATATTTCCTCCTCACGTTAGACACCTTGGTTATCAAAGTGTTAAGACACTTTGGTTATCCTAATTGTCTTTCATAAAAGAGATCTTCAGCCAGGCATAGTGGTGCACGCCTGTAATCCCAGCGACTCAGGAGGCTGAAACAAGAGGATCACGAGTTCAGCTCCATCCTCAGCAAAAGCGAGGCACTAAGCAACTCAGTGAGACCCTGTCTCTAAATAAAAAATTACAAAATAGGGCTAGGGATGTGGCTCAGTGGTGGAGTGCCCCTGAGTTAAATCCCCAGTACCCCTCGCCCCCCCCCCCCAAAAAGAGATCTTCACTGGTTCTTTTGCATTCAACAAACATTTATGCATCACTCACAGTAGCTCATGATCTGAACTAGACATTAGTAGAGAAGTAAGAAGTCCAGAAGCTGGGCATGGTGGCGTGTGCCTATAATCTCTGGAGGAGGCTGAGGCAGGAGGATTGCTTGAGCCCAAGAATACCAGGCCAGTCTGGACATCACAGTGAGATCCTGTCTCAAAAAAAAAAAAAAAAATCTAATGCATGTGGTGGATTGGAGAGGCCATCAGACCTCACCTTCTAGTTGGAAGGTCCAGATAAAAAACCAAATCAAGGGTGAAGGGATAAGAGCGCCCGTGCCTCAGCCTTTCACTCTCTGCCCATACAGCTCATTCATGCTCGCAATTTCATCAGTTCTCTCCCAGCTTCACCCCTGTAGAATTGTTCTTCCACCAAACACTTAGTTTATCACCTGCAGCCGCCACCGCCTGCTTGACAGGTTTCTCCCATTAACATGGGCAAAAGAGAACACATCTCCATCAGGCCCTCACCTTTTTTTTTTTCCTCTTGGTACCAGGGATTGAACTCAGGGGCACTCGACCACTGAGCCACATCTCCAGCCCTGTTTTGTGTTTTATGTAGAGACAGGGTCTCACTGAGTTGCTTAGCGCCTTGCAGTTGCTGAGGCTGGCTTTGAACTTGCGATTCTCCTGTCTCAGCCTCCCAAAGCGGGGATTACAGGCGTGCAGCGCGCCCTGCTAAGCCTTAACTTCTTACTTTCAGAGCATCTCAACGTCTAGCCTACCCGAGTGTTCCATCTTCTCCCATTCCCTACCAAAGTCTTAGCACTCTAGTCCACCAGGTCACTCTGGACAGGAACACACTTTCTCCTTTTCTTCATGCTCTCACCTTGCCTTGAACACTTATCCTTTTCCAACTATTAGAACCCAGCTGTTGTGGTCTGTTTGGTGTTGCTGATAGCACAGGACCAGAGACTGGGTATGTTGTAATGAAAAGATGTTTGTTTTGGCTCATGGTTCTGGTCCAAGGTCCAGGAGCTGCATCTGGTGATACCCTTCTTGTTGGCAGAGTCCCGAGATGGTGCCTGGCATTACATGGCAAGAGACGGGGAACTGAGACTGAACCAAACTAGCTTTTCTAGCAGACCCATTCTCTAGATAACCCATTAACTGTATACATGGATTGACCCACTCAATCAGAGCCCTGATCATCTCTTAAAGGTCCCACCTGGTCTCACCTCTTAGTATCTCATTAGGGGGATTAAATTTCAAGATGTGTTTCAGAGGGGACAGACCACACTCAAACCATATCACCCACCTAAGTATTGAAGGACCAAATTCTACCTCCTTTTTTGAAGCAATCCACGACACCTCTGACTTTCATTGTCCTCTAAATTCCTCCAGTTTATATTTGTTTCATAACACTAGCCACTGTAGTTCAAGTTTAATCTTTAACCAAAGTCACGTTGTGATTTCTATTAAATGTGTTATCAGGCATTCCCTGGATTCATCTGGTCTTTTTGTCTTGAATGATTACAATCTTTATGCCATTTGGTTGCCTGGGTTTATGCCTTTTATTTTGATTGAGGGCAGGGAGCGTTTCTTCAGCATCTCCCACAGATACTGTGTTCAGCATATTCATTAATCTTATTGATTAGTTTCAGATCCATCCATATTGGCTCACAGGCAAAAGATCATTTTCTATATTTTGAAATTTAGCTAAGCCACGGCAGTGGCGCATGCCTGTAATCCACACGGGAGAATCGTGAGTTCAAAGCCAGCCTCAGCAATGGCGAGGTGCTAAGCAACTCAGTGGGACTCGGTCTCTAAATAAAACACCAAATAGGGCTGGGGATGTGGCTCAGTGGTTGAGTACCCTTGAGTTCAATCGCCAGTACCAAAAAAATAATAATAATAATTAATTTCAAAACCACTTTTTGCAGATTACATTGTCACAGTGTCATACATGTAAGAGTTGTTTGCAGTGCCTGTCATTGAGCTACATCCTCAGCCCCATTGAAGAGTATTTTAGAGTTTCACCACACTTGCAGATAAACAAGGCTGGGTAAGCAGCCCTCTGGATGAGTTGAAGACATGGCATTATTGTTATTTTTCAATACATGGTTCTGTGTTATTATTCATGTTGGTATTATTTGGCAGGGTTAGGTGCACTTTATAACCACAGAACACATTTGTTGGGTGCTTTTCACAGGACATGCTCTGTGCTGGGGCTTTATGGGAGCTCTCTCACTTCATCTTTTCCAGTCTTTCAAAGCAGGTCCTGCTCTTAGCACTGAGAGGACTACCCAAGGTCCTGCAGCTTTCAGAGTTCACTGGAGTTGGAACTGGGTCTGTCTGGTTCCAAACCCTTTGCTTTAACCCCTATGATATTCCATCTCTCCTGCCCCTTTCCCAGAACCTGGGCGCAGCCAGGGAAGCAGCCTCTGCTCAGCTCTCTTGTGCTGGCCCCGTGGATGGGGATGGGAGATGACGTCTCGCTCTAAGATTGCTGCCTTTTGTCCAAATGTGCTGGCGGGGGGCCAGGCCTGGAAACTCTCTGCTCATGGAAAGAAAGAACAGAAGCCAGCAAAAGAGGGTGGGAAGGAGTCTGAGGGGGAGGAAAGGAAGAGGAGGACAGGAAGGGGAGAGGGAGGGAGGGGGTGGGGAAGTGAGGAGTTTTTGAGCAGAGCAGTGCAGCTGGAGAGAGATGGCTGCCAGGAAGCAAGTGAGCGTGACCTTCAGGTGCATTCCACTCAGGGCCGTCCTGTGGTGTGATGTGAGCATTCAGCCCTGGCAGGCATAGGCCCTTGGGCTGTTGGGGTGCCCAGAGGCCAGGACAGTTATGCAGAGTGGCCCTGCTTCCCCTCCTCAGTATTACTGTTTGGTGAGGTCAGGTTAAAATGAACATCAGGAACGCCCGCAGGGGGAAAAGAAGTCACAAAATGGTAACCGAGAGGGCTGTCTCTGGGAGTGCAGCAAGCCGGCCAGGCAGTGCCTTGGTGCCAGGGCATGCAGGGTGGGCAGGTGGTAGAGGGCTAGAGAGGGGCTGGCTGCTGCCTGCTTGGAATAAGATCAGCTCTTGACCATTTACAGAGTCCCTCCTCTGGATCCAGGAATAGAAAGAAGATTGTACCCTGCCCCTTGGGCACACGTTAGGCATCTGAACTTGAAATCTGATAGGATTCATTTAGCAACCCATGTAGCCATAGGAAAAGTTCATCCCTCCAGATCTTGGTTTCCATGTCTACAAAGCGGGCAATAGTAGAGTTAGTGTAAAGATGCGATGAGCCAGGTGCGGTGGTGACATCTGTAATCCCAGCGGCTTGGGAGGTTGAGGCAGGAGGATCACAAAGTCAAAGCCAGCCTCAACAATTTAGCAAGGCCCTAAGCAACTTAGCAAGACCCTGTCTCAAAATAAAAAAGGGCTGGGGATGTGGCTCAGTGGTTAAGCACCTCTGGGTTCAATCCCTGGTGCTAAAAATAAAAATGAAACAGCTCATGTCCAGCCGGTAATGTTAGCCATTCATTCATGATTGCAGTCCAATCTGAGGTGTCAAAACATAAATATGTGGGCTGGGGATATAGTTCAGTTGGTAGAGTACTTGCCTCGTATGCACAAGGCCTTGGGTTCAATCCCTGACCAGCACCCCAAATAAATAAATAAATAAATGTGAAACCTTAAATAAAAAATATTTAAATAATATTTGAAGCCAACAATAAGAGAATACAAGGCATGTATTTAATCAAGTGTAGATAAGTTAATAATTTGTATAGAAATTCAGAGGAGGGAAGAAGAACTTAACTTGAGGTAGTCAGGATAGGTTTTATGGAAAAGTTGGGATTTCAGCTTGACTTGGTGGGGATTGTAATAACACAAAAGAAGGTAGGGAAGTACCCAAGTAAGATTACAAACATAAGTGTGGGAATGAGGAAATGCTAACTCCCTAAAGCTCAGGAGTAACTTTGCCAATAGGACACTCTATCCATTCTCTTTTGCATGAAATGAACTTGGACGTGGTATTTGGTATATACATTTCAGCTGCAAAAGAGTTGATCACAAGGTGTTGTGTCAGATGGAGAGGACTTGGAGTGTGAAATAACATGGCCTCCTACTCAGTCTGGCATAGGTGGATTTCTGTTATGACTGCTTTGGTCTATTCTCTCCCTGTTTCTTTGTGGAAAAGTATTCAGTAGGAGCCCATGGTTAATATTACCTGATAACTATGGGCCATTTTCAAAAAAATGCTTCTGGGACTCAAAGCAGATGTTAGACAACAAGCACTCTACCGCTGAGCTACACTCCCCAGCCCTTGGGTTTTTCTTGCTTAAAACAAAACAAAAAATCCTCTCAGTTGGGCATGGTGGCGCACACCTGTTAATCCCAGCAGCTTGGGAGGCTGAAACAGGAGACTTGCCTCAGCAATGGTGAGGCGCTAAGCAATTCAGTGAGACCCTGTCTTCAAATAAAATACAAAATAGGGCAGGGGATGTGGTGCAGTGGCCCAGTGCCCCGAGTTCAATCCCTGGTCCCCCCCACTCCAAAAAAGAAAAAAAGAAAGAAACCCTCTCAACATCCTAGTAACAAAGAACATTTCTCACTTAAAAAAAAAACAACAAAAAAAACCCTACTAACTCCAGAAATCTGTCTGGGTTGTGAAGAGGCTGTCAAAGAGCAGGAGGGTGGAAGGGACAAAGGAAAAGGAAAATAAAAAAGAAACAATGAGCCGGGCGTGGTAGCTCATGCCTGTAATCCCAGCACTTAGGGAGGCTGAGACAGGAGAATCGCGAGTTCAAAGCCAGCCTCAGCAACGGCGAGGTGCTAAGCAACTCAGTGAGACCCTGTCTCTACATAAAACACAAAATAGGGCTGGGGATGTGGCTCAGTGGTTGAGTACCCCTGAGTTCAATCTCTGGTGCCAAAAAAAAAAGAAACAATGAGATTTTTTGCTGCAGTGATGAAAAGATCTGACAAGAACAATTTTAGAGGAGGAAAAGTTTATTTGGCATTCATAGTTTCACAGGTCTCAGTCCACAGATGGCCAAGTCCATTGCTTTGGACCCAAGGTGAGGCAGAATATCATAGCAGAAGAGTGTGATGGAGGAAAGCAGGTCTGGACACGGCCACCAAGAAGCAGAGACACTTCTGCTCTCTAGAAACAAAATATGTACCCGAAAGGCACATTCCCAATGACCCACCTCCTCCAGCCACACCCTACCTGTTGACAGTTACCACCCTTCAGGATTAATTCACTGATTAGGTTAAGGCTCTCATAACCCAATCATCTCACCTCTCAACATTCTTGCATTGTCTCAAACATGAGCTTTTGGGGCATATCTCATATGGAAACCGTAACAAACGTCTATAACAAGAATATAACCATGGGACCTCAGTTCTCTACAGAAATGTGAGTTGCTGGGTTGGAGTGTGGAAGAGGTCAATGTGCCCTGGATGGAACAACAGAACCTTGGCTTCTGCTTCTGCCTCTGCTGGCTCTGCAGCCTAGGCTAGGCAAGCCACAAACCCCCTGGGCCAGTGCGGTCATTTCCAGCCCTGATTTCTTGCTGGTTACCATCCTATGTTTCTGTTTGGGAGCATCTTCATGACAAGGGCTTTTCTAGATTGATGATGTATCATCTTTTGCATTTCCTTCTTGAATTTCCTCACTGGACCAGGACCTCTAAGAAGCACTATCATTTATAGGCTGGATTCCCAGTGACCTACTGGGTCATGAGGAGAGAGCTGTTGAGGCCAGAAGGAGGATGTGGCAGGCTGGGTCAGCCAGTGCAGGCGTCACTCCCAACAGGGTCCTGGGAGAAGGGGCTCAGCATTTCCTGGAGCCAAATGACTACCATAAATAGACAGAGGGATGGGAAAAGGATTCAGTCATCCCTTTTCCTCCTGTCAACTCAGCTTTTTCTTCTAGTCACCAGACTAGGCATCCTCTTGTAAATGTTTTTCATTCGCATGTGTTCCCTGCCAGTGGGGGATGGGAATGGAGCTATGAGATCTGCTTTCTCCAATATTGTAGATCCAAAGCAAGAAGGC
>PVHX01019367.1:0-34597 GCA_004024805.1 Geosciurus inauris
ATGGGTGCTGTCCCATGGGGACAGGGGGCTGCTCAGACTCCGCCGATTGCTGGAATTATCTCAGTTTTAGGAGAACTTCCAGTTTTTCCAAATAATAGAAAATTCTATAGGTTGGATTTATATGATGATTTCCTTTTTTAAATTTGAATTTTTAATATTTTAATTAGCACACAAAGTGTTGATGAAACATTTTAAGGTAGTTTTTCTATAATCTTTTAAACCTACAGCTTGTATTATTGTATCCATAAATCTGGGGGTGATGATATTGCCTGGTTTTCAAAGGTTGACCGCTGACCGCAGGACTAGGGCCCATGTGCTGTGAACTAACGAAAGACATTAGGTTCTGTCTCCTGGAACAAACAGGTCTGATCACAGTGCTGATGAGGCTCCCTGGGAAGCAGGACCTGAGAGCAGCATTAAGAGATTTATTAGGAAGTGCTCTTGGGATCCACACTGGAGGAAAGGATGGGAAAGAATCAACATTGAGATGCTGAGCTGTGGAGTTGTGCCAGAAGCCTCAGCTGAGCCTCCAGGGAAGGTTCAAGGTGACCCTCATGGTCCATCCGAAGCTGGGATGAGAGGACCTAGCCTTCACACCTGCCAGTCATTCACTGCAGGAGGGCCCAGGAGCGGGAGGTGGCCTGGGGTGAGGTGGCTCTCTGCCCATTAGGCAATCCTTTAAGGGTTGGACTTTGGATCCTGAATGTCCTGAAACAACCATGGGTTAAAAGCTTGGCAGGGTGGCGTGGAGCCTTCAGGAGGCGGGGTGTGCTAGAAGGTCCTTAGGCCACTGCCAGTTGTGCATTTGGAGGGTATTGTAGGACTGACCCCTTCCTCTGTCTCCTTTGCTCTTGGCCAAGAGGTGAGCGGTTTCCCCCACCACAGGTTCCCCCCATGGCCATCTGGCACCTCCACCAGTAGCCTGAAAGCAAGGGGTCCATCCCCCTGTGGACGGGGACCTCGGGGGCTAGAACCTCCTAGCTCTCTATAAGCTGCCTATGTCAGGAGTGTTGCTCTAGAGACAGCAAGCTGACAAATGAATGGTTGGTCTTGGCACTGCCAGCCACAGGGGTGTGAGTCCTTTATTTCTGGATCATGATGTCCTCTACAGGTCAAGATCTCAGAGGGGACCTGGAAAAGAGGACAGTCCCCTTTCTCCCTGGTGTCCAAAAAAAGAAGATTGTATTTGGCCAGAAACACAATTGCTCAGCAAGGGCCCAGAGAAATGTGTGGGATCCTCGATCATCTTTCTAGCCCTGTGGGAATGAAAGCACATCCTCTCCTGAGCAGCGACTGGATGCCCACGGAGACCGGAATGCAGGTTGGATTTGGCCACTCTGGAATGCACAGGCAGGGTTGTCACACACGTAGACCCTGGATGACTCCATAGGCCAACCCACTCACCTTATGGACGAGGACCCTTGGGCTCTGAGTCTTGATGACTCGCCTGGCACCACATACAGCTTATCCCTGGTGAGAAGCAGGACCAGAATCCATCACTCACGCAGGGCCCTGTGTCCCTCTCCATGTTCCCAGCCACCATCTCAGCCCTGCCATCCACACGCCCAGATTTTAAATGCTCATTGCCACTGAGACCTACACAGGTACTGAGTAGTCATGCGTCCCCGGATGAATATAAACCAATTAAAGTACTACATCGAAGTAATTTATGGCTGTGTCAAGGCAGAAAACGAGCAATCCGATTTGCATAGCCCTGTTGGTCCACGTGCTGTATGGTGGTTCTGAGAGCTGTTCAGGATGGCACTCGAGGAACTCAGGTTGGGAGGAGACTGACAGACACACAGCCCCAGGAACGTCTCTATCTGCGTGCCGGCAGAACATATCTCCAGCCCCGGCTGCCTCTGTCACCCTCCCCATCCCCCTGGCACTCAGCACTGACAGATCTAAATATGAAGAAGAAAAATGTCTCCGGCAGGCTGTTATTTTGCTGCCTGAATTGTGTCAGGGAAGTGTAAATATAATCACATTTTATCCGCCAATCTGAAATGGATTTCAGAGGAAGGGATCACAATGTTAGGAGAAATCTTTTTCGTTGTAGCATGCCTTGATTGAAAATAACTCCCTTGTTACCATCAGTAATGTGTTCAAGGGAGAAAAAAGCAGTGCTGTGCATGACAGAAAGACTAAGCAATTCAATCAAACCCCAGGCCCTGCTCTTCAGGTTTAGAAGGGAGACAGGTAAGTCGGAGATTGGCCTCGCGGGGATGCGGGAGTTTCTGAAAACTCTTCATTGTGACATCAGCCATCTCCAGAGGTCATGCTGAAAACGAGTACAGAAACAATGGCCTTTGCTAACTCAGCTCTTCTATCAGTGGGCCCCGCCATTCCCATGACCTTTGGGGGAGCTCCTAATTTCATAGCGGTACCAATGCAGCCCTGCCTACCCTGAGTCCTAAACACAGGCACTCATAATGTCAATGTTAACTTTCATATTACTTTTCTCTTAAATGAACACATACACAATTGCCAATCAACCTTCTTCCAACATTTAACAGTCAGGATGAATTGAGATAATCCGACCCCCAGAAGCACCTGACATTTAATCAGAGGTGAGCCGTATACCTGTTTGTGTATTAGGTATGTCACTGTAACGCAATAGCTGAGGAAATCAACTTACTAAGGGAAAAGGTTTGCTTTGGCTCACAGTTGCAGTGGTTTCTGTCCATCGTCACTTGTTGCTATTACCTTGGGCCTGTGGCAGCACAGTCATCAGCACAGTCATCATGCCAGGAGTGTGTGACAGAGGAGACCGGTTCACCTCTTGGTGGCTGGGGAGCAGAGAGGCACGTAGAGGCTGGGGTCACAATATCCCCTTCAGGCACTCAACATCCTTCAACTAGGCCCCTCCTCTTAAAGGTTCCACCACCTCTCAAGAGCACCGTGGTCTGGAATCAAGCCTCTGAGCACATGGGCCTCTGAGGAATATTCCAGATCCAAGCTATAAGAGCATAGGTAGGAAAGATGTTTTCATGTTCATTCAGCTTACAAAAATGTTTAGCATCAATCACAAGCACATCCACAGCCTTCAGTGCTGGAGCTCCTGGGTGTATCGACTGACCCCCAGAGAGGGAGTGCCCCTTGAAGGGAATGAGCTGCAGGACAAGCAGGTGGGGAGTCCTCCCAGCAGCCTCCGGGAGCTCAGACTGTTGGCTCCAGACGGCTCACTGTTGTCAGAGCACATGCGATCTTGCTGGAATTCCGAGCAGAGGAGAGTAGCCAAGATCACCTCGGGGCCTGCCCATAATGTGACTTGACATTTTAAGCCCGTCTCCAATTCCTTTTGCTCTTTTCACCAAGAAATATCCACATGACACCTCCTCAAAATTGTCAAGGCAGAAATGTAGACCTAATCCCCCCCTGCATGGGCTTTCAGAGAGAGGCAACACCAGAAATATTCACTGCGCGGTTCCATTCTTGGATAAAATTACTTATCTAAATTTAGAACTAGGCCAGGCTTTGAGGCCCGCCCTTCATTCGAGGTCTAACGCATGAAAAGACCTTGTGCCGGGCAATCTTTCAGGCTGGCTTGGAAGGGGGCATTTAACCCAATTTGATCTCCAGTGAATGCATCAGGGACTGATTCTCTGCAGCCGGGGGGACCACGCTCCCGCCTTGCAATTTCCAGGCACTTTGAGAAAGATCCTTTTTGATGTCAGTGGGAGCTCTATTTCCAGAAAGCAGTAGCAGCAGCAGCGGCACAAGAACCTGTGCAGGGAGATGGAGAGCCAAGGTCTGTGTCAGAACGTTTCTCCCCCTGGCTTGCCGGCCAGTAAGGCCTGCGGCGCGGAGGGCCACAGCCAGGGCTGTGCTTGGACAATACCAGGTGGGGGTGGGGAGGGTGCATTTGCTCGTGATGAGAGAATGACAGTCAGGATTTGCAGGCTACGTATTTTAAGGCAAAATCCCTCCCAGCAGGGAATAATTAGTAAAGTTGTCACTCCAGGTCATGCCGGTTTTTTTGTTTGTTTTTTTTAATCATCTCCTCTACCACTATGAATTTTTTTTCCCCTTTGAATTTTTTTCAGTCCCCCCGGGGATTGAACCCAGGGGCACTCTACTATTGAGCTACATTGTCAGCCCTTTCTATTACTTTTTATTTGTTATTTTGAGATAGGGTCTACCTATGTTGCACAGGCTGGCCTCAAACTTGCAAACATCCTGCCTCAGCCGCCCAGGTCGCTGGGATTACGGGCATACCCAGCAAGTCTAATGAAAATAAACAATTTCCTAAATGCCACAAAGTTGTTACTGTCCCATCAGTAAAAGAAAGCAAATTTGAATTTTAAATATCTTGCACCCTGAGCTGTGCTCTGGTTAGCACAGTGCCATGCCACCAACAAACCCCCACTGAGCCCACCCTAGGTAGGACTTAAATGGATCAATGATCACCATTCACAATAGTCTGATAAATAGAACTCTGGTACTTGGGGGGTTTTCTCTGCTGTAGCAAAGCATATCTATTAGCTATCACTGAGTAGCCAAGTAGCTCCCCAAACGGTGGATGAAAGCTCCTTCTCACAGGTCACCTGGGCGGGCAACAGGATCTGAGCTCAGCCGGGTGCTGAGGTCGTGTGTCTGTGGTCACTAGGCCTTTGATGGCTCATTTACATAAACGACACTCAAGTAGCTCTCGGCTAGGGGGACAGAGTAACTGGCCCCAAGTCCTCGTTATCCAGAAAGCTATTAACCCAGCTAGTCCCTAAGGTGGTGGTCATGGGACTCCCAAGAAAGGCAGGAGAGGAAGTTGCTCATGCCCCTGAGACTGAGGGCTGGAAGGTGATAGGGTCACATCTGCCACATTCTAACTTGAAAGTTTTGCCTGGAGTCAAAGGGTGGGGACACAGACTCCTGATGTAACAGGAAGTGATAGAGAACTAGGCATTGAAACATAGAAAATGGCACCCCAGAAACGATCTGCTTGCTCATGCTGAGTGACAGAGGACCACTGGTCCTCCTTGGACCCCCCCTGCCATTAGGGTCTTCCTTCTCCCTGGCAGCCTGCCTGCCCCTGGCAGAAGGCATCTCAAGACGTCACCATCTGAATATGTAGGCCTGCTGCTCCCCTGCCTGGGTCCCCCCTTGAAGAACAGATCAGAAGCTCTTTCCCCTTTGATGAAGACAAGGACACATTCCTCCTCCCTGGAGGCCTTCATGGGACGACCTTGTGGGAGACCAAGCACTCACCCTGCCAGGGACAAGAGTGCCTTGTGTACAAAAGGGACCATTTCCTTCTCCTAAGTGTTTTCAGAGGAGTTCCCTCCACGGTCCCCTCTGGAGAAGTGTTGACGACTCAGTTGAAGAAGGTCTGCAGGGCAGTTGGTGAAATCCGCGTTCAGTTCCCCTGGCTTCCTCTTTCTGAATTCCCTGTGCCCTCCATTCTTCTCCTGTCAACCTTGCCAGCCTTTGAGGTCCCCCGCGTACATTGGCTCTCTCTGAGTTTTCAGCTCTCAGCAAGAATAACACATTGTACCTAAATGGGTTGAGCTAACTGCACTATTTTTTCACAGCTGTTTGCAGCATTTGCACATGAAACCTGATTTCTCGTGTGAAATAGAAGCTGAATTACCTGTTAAACTAACGTACAGAATCACTTTAGATATTGCAAAGCACCTACAGATTTAGTTTTGAATTGAAAATAAATTGCACTTAAAAAGAAAACTGTGTGACCACAGAGATGAGGACCCCCTGGAATGAGATTGTCTGTCAATCACCGTGACTGAGGTCACACCAGAGGCTTGCAGCCTTCCATGTGGTATTCCTGCTCAACTCCTTTCCTTGAGTTCTGCTCTCATCCTTTCCAGGAGTCCTGCAGTACTGCCCTAGTGAGGGCTTGCTGGTTTGGATAAATGTCCCCTGAGGGCCATGTTGAAGGCTTGGTCACCAGCTGTGGTGCTCTGGGGAGGTGGTGGAACTTTAAAGAGGTGGAGCCTAGTGGGAGGAGGTTAGGTCATTGGGTGTGTGTCCTCAGAGGAGGTGGTGGATCACTGGTCTCTTCCCTTGTTTCTTTCCTTCCCAGGCATCAAGAGGTGAGCAGTTTCCTCTACTATGCCCTCCTTGCCATGATAGGCCACCTTCTCAGAGGATCAAGAACCATCCGCTTGGAAAATAGGAGCCAAAATATACCTTTCTTCTTTCTGAGTTTATGATCTCAGGTATTTTGTTTCAGGCCAATTAACACCACCCCTGCCCATGATTGTGAATTCAGAACTTTCAACTCTTCCTGAACCAGAAGGCCTGCAAGGGTCTCTGGTCATAGTTGGGGTGCCCTCTGAAAAAGAAACTACAGTTTAGGCTGGAGGAAGCCAGATGCTTGATGATCGTCCCAGGGTAGCATGACATGATCATCCTTGTTCTTACGAAGTCTCCCGGAAATGTCTCTGCAGAGGTGCACAGTGGGAGACAGTGGAAAGTGGGTATGACCAGGACTCGGCATTGAACAAAGGAAGCCAACCAGCTATCCAGTGGTGCTTCTGGGCTAGGCCAGTGTCTTCCGGGCCCCACATTTCCAGCTTTCTCCAATTCCAACTTTCCTCTCATCTCATTAGAGAAAAGAAGACTGAACAAGAGATGGACGAACACAGAATATATTGATCCTGCACTGACCATTCACCCTGTGGGAAGGGTGTGATGATCCCCTCCATTAGTGAACAACCTCATAGTGAGCTAAGGGACTCCAGGTGAGCCTTGGTCAGCCTGACTCTCTGTTCTAGTCATTTACAAAATCTCCCTGGTAGTTTAGAAAAATGAAGATTTTCTAATAATGAAATTAAAACTAGAAAATGGTCGATGCTATCTGATTAAATTTCATCTAGTTTTGAAAATTTTAAGCAAAAATAATCCAGTTTGGTAGATTAACGTATGCGTAGCCTGTCGCTGCTATAATAAAGCCGTAGAAACATCAGTGGCATCGAACGAGGCAGATCTGTCTCACAGTTCTGGAAGTTCAAAGTCCAAAATGTACTAACACCAAAGCATCAGCTGGAGGCTGAAGGCACTAGGGAAGACTCCATTCCCTTGCCTCTCCTAGTTCCTAGGACTGTCATGTGCCCTGGTGACAGGCCCTTCCACCTTCAAAGCCAGCAGTGGCTCACGCAGTCTCTTTCACATCCTCTGGACCTGGTTCTTCTGCCCCCCTCTTCCCCCACAGGCCTTCCTCATCTCAAGGTCAACTGATGGGACCTTAGTTCCATTAACAACCTCAGTTGCCTCATTGCCAGGTCATCCTACAGAGCCTCAGGTCCCGGAGGTCAGGATGGGCCTTGGGGCACCACTCTTCTGCCTGTTCCAGCTGGGCTGCTCAAGGTCACACTAAGAGGTAGGACATCGCACTCCCAGATGGTGCCCCCTTCACCCCTCTCCAGCATTTTCTTGTGCATGAACATAGGATCCTCCACAATATCTAATGGCTTCTCCTTCCAGGGAGCCGAGCCTCATGTTCTTCTCCCTCCACAACTGCCATTCGACTCTAAGGGCTAATGTCATGGGAGAGAAGTCGACAGTGCGCATCAGGAATCTCCATATGCAGACTGGTGTCCCCACTCAAAGGGAGGGAGGGGATCAGTAGTTCTTGGTCACCCGTCCTGTGCCCACGGTGGGGACAAGCCTGTGTGTCGTTCATTCAACAAGTTCCTCTTTGATTCACCTCCGTACGTCAAGCCCAGGTTCTGAGTGCTGCTCTAGGAGGGGTGGATGGAGTTCTCGCCCGCGAGACGCAATGGACGAGCCAGGCCACGGGTCCACACAGCCACCGTGATGGACGGTGTTCAGAGCTGATCTCCTCAGGTTAGAATGGAGCCAGAAAACTAACCGCTGTCCCGCGAAGCTGCAGCTATCGTGACGCCGTAGCATAACAAGTTACTCGCATCTGTGTGGCCCTGCCACTGTACCAGCACACCTGTGTGCAGTCACTAAAACAGAGCACTTAGGATAAGGTGCAGGGCTTAGCTGTGATGGCGACCAGGGCTGCTGACCCCGGTGCTCTGCCCTGCTGCATTCTGACCATAGCTCCAATGTCTCCTGCTTATCAAAGAGAGCCTTTGCGGCAGGGTGGCCCACACCACCCTCCCCAGCAGCAGCCCCAGGCATCTCGAGCTTTCCCGCCTCTCTTCATCGACCAAGAGGCCAGGCTGAGTGACGGGCTCAGCCATGCAGGTTGTGGAAGTGAACTGGGGGTGGAGTCATCTGATGACACTTCTCTCCAGATGGGGCCACATAGGCTCATGATTGGATGATCAATGCCATGAGCACATTATGGAAGCCAAGGGGGAGATGCCGCCCCGACCCTGAGGAAGCCACCCCCGCTCCACGGCTCAGTGTCCTTCACAAGGGGCCGATGTTGCAAAGGACTGTGTGATTGCAGCATCTCTGTGGTCTAATGTTACACAGGCTTTATGGGTAAAAATCCCTCCATGCAGGGCTTCTCCAGCCCCTAGACACATTTGGATGGTCCAGAACAGGACCACAATCATCTCATGTGCTGGCATCCCCAGCAAGCCGAGAGGAGCCCATCTGTCTGGTTTTGCTGAAACCAAAGGCACACGTAGGTGCAGAGACGGAGCCATGCAACTAAAAGTGCACTAAACTTTAAATTACTCTCTATTCATCCTTCCTGTTTCCATTTCCAGACTTCCCCAAGTTCTCCAAAACCTCTGAGGACCCAGTTTGAAGAATTCTACAGGCACAGACAATCCATTCAGTAGACAGGAGGAGGAAAAGTCTTTACAAAAGAGAGCAGAGGTAGTGTAAGGCCATTCCAAAAGGAGAAGCCAGGCTACGGGCCATTGTCTGGACTTTTCCCTGGGGAGGAAAGAATGTATGAGCAGCCACAGTCACTTGGAGGGTAACAAATAACCAGATTTCTTCTGCAGGTGCTCTGCAGGCCCAGTGAGATGAGTAGCAGCTCTGTTCCTGCTTCTTCACTCCCTGGGGCATGGCGACCTAAGCTTCTTTGGACAATGTGCTTTCAGCAGACGCAGGTAAACAAAGCCTTCGCACTTGTACCGTTGAACTTTGCCTCCTGTGTTTCCACCATCACTATTACAACATGCCCGGGACAGCCTGCTGCTGGCACAGCGAGGGTGAGGGCGAGGCAGGCAGGGAGAGCAAATCCAGGACCTGCAGCCAAGATCAGTCCAGATGAGCCGAGCTGCAGCCAAGCTCAGGCAGGCCAAAGTGAACAGACAGTTGCTGCTGCAACTGCTGGGCTTGGGGTGGTTTCTTACACAGCATCATGGTTGAGATGAGCTGACTGATACAGAAGGGAAAATGGAAATTCCCCTGGCACAAATCTTGGTAGCAGCAAGGAGCTGTCGAATAAGAACTCTGACATTAGCAAAGTTAGAGAAAGATGGCCTTTTTTCTTTTTGGGGAGCTGCAGCCCAACATGTGGCTAAGTCTGCTGTGAAACAAGCTGAAGGAGGCTTATTAACTAGAAGAGCCCAGAGCTGACTTCCGCGGTGACTCCACAGACCCAGGGTCATTCTTTCTTTGAAGCCAGCAGCTCTGCTCTGCATTTGACCCCAGCCAGACTGAGTTATTTTGGATCTGTTCTTGTGACTCTGGGGCTTAAAATAGTCTCTGCTGAGCCATCTGCCTTGGGATCTGTCTCACTTCTGAAAGGTGTAGCAGCTGCGGCAGAATCAAGAGCAGCTCCTGGTAAGAAAGTGAACAATCTCTCGGCTTTGCTCCATCCTCTGACTGCGCCAGAGAGTAAAATGGAGGGCATTTGGCTGCCAAAGAAGAATAAGAGCTTAAGAAGAGAACCTAGGAGATGCCGCGGAGATGGGAACGGAGAGCTGGGATGGCTGCCAGCGGCCTAGACAGGAGCCAGGTGGAGCTGAGTTCAGACGAGGGTGCTGCCAGCCGGAGGTGGTGGGAACAGCCGGGCAAGCTCTGGAAAAGCAGAGCTGCACTGGCAGGAGGAAAGGGTGTGGAGTCTGGGCTCAGAGGCCCTGAGATGAAGACCGGGCCCAACCGACCCCTGAGGCTGTCCCTGTGTGGCCCTCTACAACTTGGTGTCACTCTCAGCCTGGGCTTTCTCATCCTTAAAATAGGTTCACAACACCCATGTCAGCTTGCAAGGGAGGGTCCAAAGGGTGCAGGCAGGAGCTAGAGCGTCTGTCCAGACAAAAGCGCAATGCCCTCCATAGCACACAGGTCTGGACAGTGACTGTGACCTCTGTTCCTGTTCCCTGGTGCATGGTTCAGTGAGAGTGCAGACATACACACACCAAGTGACTCTGCTATCAAATCAGTAAATGCCTCTAAAACATGTCGAGAGAATTATTCCAATGCCTGGCAAAGTAATGACAGCTGTTGTCTTCTAGAAAGCTCCAGAGCTGCACTCTAGTAAAGAACAGGGAGTGATTGTTGCCTGACACTCAAGTCAGAGCAACTGCTGCCCCAGGCAGGACTCCAGCCCAGGAGGAAAGGTCAGTTACGTTGCCTTAGGCCAAAGGAGGCTTATCCCAGGGAAGAGGGAGCAGGCTCCGGACAGTGCCTGCCTTCCGCCTCTGCTTCCTGGGGCTTCCAAAGGCTTCTGTCTGCAGATGCCAAAAGAGTCGGACAGATGTGGATTTCCACCGACGGCCTCTGCCGTCTGTGCAATGTTACTCAGTCTCTTCTCCATGCTACATTTTCTTACCTGCAAAATGGGTAATAACAGCTCGCTTACTTAAAGGGATTTTTAGAGCAGGGATCAGCAAACACTAGCCTGTGGGCGAACTCACCCTTCTGCCTATTATTCTAAATAAAGTTTTATTGAAACCCAGCCAGGCTCAACCATTTACATATCGTCTACGGCTGTTTTTAGTGCTGCAAATGGCGGTGTTGGGTCGCTGCGACAGAGACCATATGGCCTGCAGAGCCTAAAGTAGCCACTCTCTGGCCCTTTGCAGAAGCCGTGTGCTAGCTCCTGGTTTGAAGATTAAACAAGATAACAAAAATAAAACTTTATATCAGAGTCTGGAATCCAGGGGCAGTCAGGAGATGTTGGTTTTATACAGTTAAATGTACATATCTGCTTTCAAGGTTTTGAGGAAAGGTGTGTTGACATAAACAAATCAGGGGTTTCACAGACGACAAAAACCAGCAAAAATCAAACATCCACTGGGTACTACAGAAGCCCATGGAGACCCTGGCCAAGCTGACTCAGCTCAGTGTTCAGCAAGAAGGACACAGGAGAGCTCCCCCCCGACAAAGCAGGTTCCAGCACTGCATGCAAGATGCGCCCTAGCAATTGGAAAGCTCGCCAGGGGTGTGGGTGATTGAGGTCCCCTAAGAAGCTGCTGCTTCCATGGAAATGTTCCCATCCCCTGCCCAGGTCACTCTCGTGATGCTCACATATAATTGTGTCTCTTTTGGTCTTTTTTGATTATTAAGCTGTGATTTACCTACTCAGAGGTCTCCAGCCTTGCTTTAAATTGTTCAGTGGCTCGCTCAGCAAACTTCTAACTGGAATAAGGAAACAAGAAGCAGCATGTTCAAGTAGGCTTGTTTCCAGGCAGAAGAAGTGTAATAGTACAGACAGAACCTCCCAAAATACTTCTTTGGTTTTAGTGCTAATAAACATACAACCACGGGAGTGATCTGAAATGGGGCGAATATGAGGTTTCTTCATCGCAGCTGGACTCAGTACCATTTATACTTTCTGGATTTGCACTAAGCTGAGAATTGACAGCCAACAACTTAGAGCCATCGATGGAGTCTTATTCAAGAATTTTATTAGAAATCAGGCACAGTGGTACATGCCTGTAACCTCAGCAGCTTGGGAAGCTGAGGCAGGAAGATCTCAAGGTCAAAGCCAGCCTCAGCAAGTTAGAGAGGCCCTAAGCAATCGAGTGAGAACCTAACTCAAAAGAAAAAAATTTTTGAAAGGACTAGAGATGTGGCTCAGTGGTTAACTACCCCTGGGCCCTATCCCCGTCCCTATTCCCAAAAAAGAATATGGTTTTGGTTGACTTTATGAGCTAGTGTTTCTTAGTAGTGAAATCTCAGGGTTATTGTTTTTTTATTTTAACATGAAAACAGATCTTTAAGGACCAACTATGGAGGAAGATCTGCGATGCACCAAGCAGGCCCCGAGGGTTTTGTATAGGGAGCTTCATTTAATCCTCAGAATAAGCCTTCAGGAACGGCCACGCAGAAACTCAGCCCTGTCCTGCAAGGTGCCCAGGTCACAGAGCTTGTGTCAGTCAAGATTTGAACCAAGTTTCCCGAATTCCAACCCGGTGTCCTTTCAGCTTCACAAAGCCGCTTTGTGAAAGAAGACACCCGCAGAACTGCCAGAACACAACAGGCACAGTTTGAAACATGGGCCTCAGCAGTGCAGTAGTGGGTCCCAAGAACAGCACAAAGCTCTGGGTGCTGTGTCCTGCCCTATGGACCCAGTCACCTGCAATTCTGAAGGCCAGAAGGGAGTCCAGGAGTCCAGCTGGCCCAGGCCTGCAGGGAACCCAAGCACTGTCACTAGGTTTTCAATCATTATGTCGACTTGTTTTGTAACTTGAGGCGAATCACCCCCCAAGTGAGGCTGCGGGTTGACAACGTCTCGAGGGTTAACTCTGCTGTTGTGGCTGTTTTTTTGGTTCTGAGGATGGAACCCAGGGGCACTTAACCACTGAGCCACATCCCCAGCCCTTTTTATTTTTTACTTTAAGACAGGGTCACGCTAAGCTTAGGGCCTTGCTAAGCTGCCCAGGCTGGCTTTGAACTTGCAGCCCTCCTGTCTCAGCTTCCCAAATCCCTGGGACCGTAAGTGTGCAGCACTCTGCCTGGAGAGGGTCGACTCTTTAGGGGGTGGATGACTCCTTGAAACGGAAACAAGCTAAACAAAACACAAAACGAAACAAACACAACAACAAAACCCCAGCTATCCTGCACCACTAACTGGCGTACATTCCGAGAAGTGTGCCCCTGGTCAATGTCAGTGCTGTGTGGACACGAGAGGGGGCACGGGTGCCAGCCTAGATGGTGCTGCCCTCCGTAAGCCTGGGTGATAAGGCATGGCCTCCAGCTCCGGGTACAAACCTGCGCAGCATGTTGGGGCACCAACAAGGGCGTCTCTAGGCAACAGGAGTCTTGCCAAGCTCCATGTAGTCTTAGGGGACCCCAGCCCTCACGTGGTCCACGGTTGACTGAATGTCATTCCACGGAGCATGACTGTGTTCAGTGAAGGCTCTTGAAGTCAATCTACCCTGGAGGCGAGTTTTCCGCTCCACTAGATTTAATAGTGTTTGTGTATTTTCATCCTGATTTTCCAGCCAAACCTACAGCTTATTACTAATATTCCTATGATGATAGGTAGCCACGTTTAGCCTTTTTCTGGGTCGAGTCAGCCAAAGTAAACTCCACCCAAACCCCACCGGCATCCGGGTGACTTCTGTGCTTTTTGTAGGACTCCCGGGGCGGGGTGGTGTCTATCCTGCGGGGACCTTTATGTGAGGAGTCCAGGTTTTTGTCACAGAGGAGGATCTGCATCTGGAGACAAGTGCTCTGAATTCATTTCACTCCTTAGGACTTTTCTTGTTTCAACTCCTGCTGATTCTGTCCCTCCAGGGTGCCAGGGTCCTTCTCTGCCTTTTCTGAGTTCTGCTCCAGGTGTACGGCCAAGTCCCTCCCCTGGTCTTCCTGTTTTAAAATCTGGGACTCATACCAGGCGATTCAGGAAGCGGAGCTTATAGGGTTCCTGCTGCCGAAGCCCCCCAGCTCCTGTGGTGACCTGAAGGAAAGGTTGCTCGTGGTCACACGGCCACTTTATCCTGTGTTCTAATGCCCCTTAAAATGTCCCATCAAGTGATCTTTTAACCCGTGGGAGTATTTTCACTGCTGGTGAATCCCATTTCTCTCTTAAATAATAGAACATCCCAAAGTTACCTTAAATCACAAAAAGATCAATTCAGAAATCAGAATGTCCCCATACAGTTTAAACAGAGACTCCAAACATAGCTGTGAACCTGCTAAATAAGGAAGGGTGAGGTGGTCAGTTTTCTCAAGCTCCTCTATCTGCTGCCCCCACTCTTTACCCCCTCCCACCTCTCCTCGCCATAGCCACACAGTTGCAGCCTCTGGGGGATGCTAGGGGGAGCACACCGTGGTCTGAATGTGTCCCCCTTACGTTCGTGTGTAGGAAACCTACCTTCAATGCAGTGGCATTGAGAGGAGGGACCTTTAAGAGGTGACCAGGTCTTGAGGGATCTGCCCTCGTGGGAATGGGTTGGTGACTGCAGGACTGGCATCCTCACAAGGGATGAGTTGTCGGGGGTGAGTCTGGCCCCTGCTCTCTCCTGCCAGTGTGCTTTCCTTCCAGCCTGCTGTCCACCATGAGATGACAAGCAAGAAGGCCCTTGCCAGAGGCCGCCGCTCCAGCTTGCCCTTCCTGGCCTCCAGAACCACAGGCCAAATGCATTTCCGTTCATCAATGACCCCGTCTGTGGCGGCCTGCTGCAGAAGCACAGAGCAGACTTTGATAGAGGTTCAGGCGTCTTCTGCGTCTTGTTCTCTGGGTCCCCTCTGACGTCCAAGTTGCTTTCTCCTTGGCATGTCTTTGAAGACAGGGCCACTTCCTGGACCTCAGTGGATGTACCTACTCTGCTGTTTCCTAGTGTTCGTCCCTGGGCGTCTAGCCATTGACCCCGCCCTCTTTCTGCTGCAGTCTCCTTGTTCTTCCCTGCAGCTGGTGGAAAAGTGCTCAAAATAGCCCACAGCTCCTCTCCCTGCAGCAAAGCTCCCATGGGCTCCGTGGAAATGACATAGGACAGAAAAGGCTGGACACCTGAGGGATTTGTAGGAAGCAGGTTTATTGGCTGCAAGATCCAGAGGGGCTATTGCCTGAAACTAAATTCTCTGGACCTCGAATCTAGAAATTCTTTGAACTATACACCCAGTGGGAGGGGGTTTATGTGACGAGGGCTTTTTGTTCCATTTGTTTAGACTAGACAGAGGCTTTACAAGGCTTTTTTTTTTTTTTTTCTGCAAACCTGGCATTTAGAAAAAAGAGGAAGATACAAACCACCATGTTCTCTGCAGAAGTTGTTGCTTTTATGCTGTGTGAAGAGCTTTCTGAAAAGAAGAGAAACTTATATGTTACAAATACGGTGGGGGTTTCTGCTTAATTATGATTAATTATGTTGAGGGTCTTCTGGGTGGAGGTCTCTGGTCTGCTTCAGAAACACCTGTGTCCCCATGCCCTGCAGACCAGGGCCCCCACCACAAGGCAGGCCCCTTAGGTTGGGGTCTGATTCAGTACAAGCCTCACTCAGACCTTCTCAGGTATTAGTTTCCTGCTTCTCCTGAAAGCAGGGGACACGTTTTGAAGCTCCAAGTGGTGCTGTGAGCCCCTCTGTCTTTCCCCTCCTCTGGGTGGGGAGGGGACTCAGCTGGCAGCTGCCCTTCCCAAGAGTGACTTTGCAGAGTGTTCCTCAGCCACCTCACTTTTGCACCCTGTGTTCTCCTGGGTGTTTTCCTCTCCTTCTGAACATCTGCATTTGCAGCTTTGACTCACCCTCAACAAAAAAAAGAAGAATGTTATCAGTTGTCAGAAAGTGGAAACTGAGACAGGACACGCCCGCCCTGGCTCCCTGCTGCATCCTCCCTTTTCCTGGGAAGGTGGTCATCCTGACTTGTGCAAAAAGTTCCCCAGATGCTGAAGCCTTTCGGAAAGAGTCAGAAAAGAAGAGTGGAGTCTAGGGCCCCACTCACACAACTCCCCACCTTCTCTGCCTGCCGTCTGCTTTGGGCTGCAAGCCTCCGCCCCTGGGGTCTTCTTCAGTGGAGATCTCGCCCCTGAGGTCTCCACTAGAGGCAAACTACGTGATGGGAATGAGATACACACAGCAGATGCAGGAAGGATCCTAAACAGTCTCCATGCAGGGGGGAAAGCAGCGGAAGGTAGCTTGCAGGGGGGAGAACCAAGCCCCTGGGAGATACAGGGCTCCTTTATTTTCCATGGTAGTACAACCCAATCATCAGCACTTACAGTACCAGGGAAAGCGGAGCCGTAGGGTGATCTGAAATCTCTAATGGTCAAAGTGACTCAGCTATGAGGTCCCAACTACCTCCTCCTGTCAATTCCAACATCAACATAAACAAAGGCAAAAGATAATTGTCCCGAAAGCCAATGAGATAAAACAAATGTCACGGGGTTGACATGACAGGTAGAAATGGAGGGACAGGCAGGGTTGTCATCACCAGAAAATTCAGAGGAAGGGCACGTCAGCACCCCTGGTAGGTGGCCCAAATGAGGGTGGTATGAACCGTCAGAGGACAGGCTGCAGCAGGAGCGACCTGTGCTCCAGGTCCGCACCTGGAGTTCAGGTTCAACGGCCTGAGATGAGCCCTGGGAAAGCAGAGATTGTACAAAGCTGTGGAAACAACGCTGAAGCACATCCCTGGTTGAGAGCCACCAAACGGGACCTCGGACAGGTTGACTTTTCTACCTTTTTCATCCGCTTCTGTCTGACTCGTGAGCATTCAATTTTATTTTAATGCATAAGAGGTGGCTCGGGTACAGAAGTGGCTTAGACGTCAGCTGGTGCTCAGATTCTTGCAAGCAGCTCACAGAAGACATGTTTTCAGTGCTGAGGCTGCTGCTGGAGCCTACAGCTCAAAGCCTACAGCTCAAAGCCTGCGTATATTAAGTACATGTTCATCTTCCGTTTACCAAGCACATCTGGGAGTTAACGCCAGGAGTGAAGGAAAATGGCGGGAAATTAGTAAGAGTCTAATTCAAATAACTGTGCTATTGGGAAATGTCAGTTGATGAGATACACAGTGGTTGTCGTAGAAATACAAGGAGGCACGTGCTTCCTCTTTCTCTATCACGTTCATACAAGTGGAAATACCCCACGCACGTTGGGGATCTGAAGCCGTGCTCTCAGGATTGTGCTTTGTCCCAATGGAGCAGTGGCAGCTCAGCAAGCTGGGCGAGGAAGCCCTCGTGGACAACAAATGGTGACATCCTCAGACACTAGGATATAGACAGCCTGGAGATCTTTGCCTCACCTCAGTGACAGAGGCCAGCTCCTTGCTGGAGCAGATCTCCTACAGAGACACAATGCGTGGCCCCGTGAGGACATGAGAAACAAGCAGACTGAAAAGACAGGTCGGGTACAAGTACTCTGAAGTCAGGCGGCTGGACTCAGTTCCTCAGCACCTGGCTGAGTGACCAACTGGAGGGTTCAGTTTCCCTTGTAAAGAAAGACAAAGTGTTCCCAGAAGGCCACCTCTTCTTCCAGGCACTAGACAGAGTCACACATGCTCCACTCTGTCCTGTCTCCTTTTTTTTTTTTTGGTACCAAGAATTGAACTCATTGAGCCACATCCCCAGCCTATTTTGTGTTTTATGTAGAGACAGGGTCTCACTGAGTTGCTTAGTGCCTTGCTATTGCTAAGGCTGGCTTTGAACTCTCGATTCTCCTATCTCAGCCTCCCTAAGTGCTGGGATTACAGGCGTGAGCCACTGCGCCTGGCTTATCCTGTCTCTTCTGCTTTTGGCATGGCTGGGTGACATGCTTGGGCAATGAACTGTGAGCACCCAGCCCCGTTCCCTATCTGGGTGGCAGCTGAGGCCAGTTTGCAATGCACATGCTTGCTCTCTCGCTCTCTCTTTCTTTTCTTCTCTCTCTCTCCCCCAAAACTGAACAGGGCCTGCCCTTGGCCTGGGTCTTGGGCCATGGAGACGTGTGACCTACGCTATTGGCTGAGCTACAGTTGCACGCATAGTGAGGGGGGAGGCGGAAGAAAGAAGCAGCTGCTGTGTTGCCAGATGGGCCAGTGTTGTCGCGGCCCAGCCTAGCTTGCCTCCGCTGACTCCAGGTGAGCTCCCTCTTGAGGGAGTAGAGAAGAACGAAAGAAGCAAAGCTGCAAAGGCATCGCTTGGCCTTTAGCGTGCAGGAGGCGATTGACTTATCCCTCCTGTAGGACTCCGCTGTGTCCTGGTGGCTGGGACCTGGTGGCGTCTGCTCTCTCTGCTTCCACCCGCAGTGGACTCCCACTGTGCACGTCAGCATCGTGTGGTGCTGGTCCAGACTCTGTTTGCACAAATGCTAGAGTCCAGAGTTATCTGGGGAGAAGGGACGAAGGAGGTGCCACAGTGCACCTTGACTGCCATGACTGTTCTCAAGAGCCAAGGCCACCTTGGAGCTGGGTACAAGGACTCATGCTCAAGGAGGAGCATGATATTTGCAGGATTGTGGGCAATTGTGTTCATCATGGTTTTGCAAAAGAATAACAGTAATAGCTGCTACATTCCAGGCTCTGTGCTAGAAGGGTTCCACGCATCAGCTGTTTAATAGGACCTTCACAGGAACGCTGTGAGATTGTGGCATTGTGTCTTTGCTTCCTTCCTTCCTTTCATATTTTTTTTCTTTTCAGTTCCGGGGATTGAACTCAGGGCACTTAATCACTGAACCACATGTCCAGCCCCTCTCCCATTTTTTGTACTTTAGTTAGAGTCTCACTGAGTTGCTTAGGGCCTCACTAAGTTGCTGAGGCTGGCTTTGAGCTCATGATCCTCCTGTCTCAGCCTCCCATTGTACCATTTTACCTAGAAGAAAACTAAGGTTCAAAAACCAACTTACCTAAGGGCACAGAACGGCTAAGTGACAGAGTCTGAATTTGAATGCAGATTTAGTACAAAAACATAAATGAAGACATACAAGACACAGGCAGATGCTGTTGCCTCCAGAAGAAATAAGAAGAGGATCGAGTAAGGATCACTAAGCCAGTTACCTAGGAATAAGTTACAGTTCTTCCCAACATAGTAGGGTAACCATGGCTTATCATAATCTGTCATATATTTCAAAATAACTAGAGAGTCAAAAGTTCCCAACACATAGAAATGATTCACATATGAGGAAAGTGCTTGCTATCCTGATTGGATCATTACCCATCATATGGGATTGCCACGCTGTTCCCCATACTGGTGGACAGACAGTATGTCCAATAAAAACAATAAGAATTATCAAAGAAATAAAAGCAGGCATATAATCACTGTTTGTATCCAGGTAAGCTTGCAAGACAGACTTCAAGTTCAACCTCTTCATCTTTTGCAAAAAGCTTAGTATACATGGGGTGCATTTTTGCCAGACAGATTTTTGTTGTTATGGTTGGAAACCCCCACCCCGATCCATCTTGGTAAAATGTTCTGTGCACAGACAGAGAATGATTCTAGATGTCGTGCTGGTCAATCTTAAGGGGAAAACTTGGCCCTGGTGCCAAGTTTTGGCCTCCCCTGAGGCCATTTGCTCAGGGCCACGTCGGGAAAGGGAAATCTTTGAAGTTCTGGGATAATTCAACAAGGTTCTCAGTGCTCCCCCACCCCACCTCCACCCACGAGGTGCCTGGAGAGCCCCCACCCAAGACCCCAGAGGAGGACGGAGGCTGAGAAAGTCTCCTGAAGCCGAGAACTGATTCTGATGCCATTTGGCTGG
Source organism: Geosciurus inauris (assembly GCA_004024805.1). Classification (NCBI taxonomy): domain Eukaryota; kingdom Metazoa; phylum Chordata; class Mammalia; order Rodentia; family Sciuridae; genus Geosciurus; species Geosciurus inauris. The sequence goes on from PVHX01019367.1 coordinate 19,449, forward strand.
TGGATGTGGCTCAGCAGGCACTGCCAGAGCCCCCTCTCCTTGAGACCCCAGTGGCGTCTGCACGAGGTGGTTTCACCCTGGGAGAGAGACAGCTGCCAGCAGGGTTCTAGAAATCTTATTTTCTTTCCTCGTTTGATTGACAGGAGTGAGGTGACAGAAACAGTGGGTTTTCACGGAGAAGGATGCCGCTCTCTCCATGCGGCTCCAACAGGAGATGCGAGTGCTGCACGCGCGCAGTAACGCATTGTGTCCCAAACAGAGCTCGATATCTGTCCTCCTGGGGCCTCCCTCTCCTGGTTAATAGCATCACCATTAACGGAGTCGCCCCAGCTGGTGAGCTGATAAGGAGGCAGGAAGGAGCAGGAAGGCTTGGGATGTGGAATTAGAAGAGCACAACGGGCATCTTCGCAATAGAGGACCAGAGGCCATCCGCCTAACCTCTCTGGGGTCCCGCTGCCCTCCCATGAGAGTCGTAATGATTATAACCGTCCGGATGTCTAGGATGGTCCCTGTCTGGCGTGGCTCCAGGATCATTTTGGCCTAACCTGGTGATTTCTTTAACCACAGGCCTCCTTTTGCCCTGCCAGGTCTGAGCCCTCTGGCCCCCTCAGTTGTCCTGTCCCTGTTTCTTAGTGTCAAGCAAGGCAGAGCCGCTGGCTTCTAGATTCAGCTTCTCTGCCCCCAGGTGTGCCTTTCTTTCCATCATGGGCAGGTAAACCTCCTACTCTTCACAAAATGTGCTGATCTCTGGATGACAGCAGTGAGGTGCGTTCTGCTCAAGATGACATTACAGGCACGTATCCAGAGCAGTGCGAAAGCACCGTAGGACACAGGCCTCTGAGCCGGCCACGAAGCCACAGCGCCAGAGTCTCCTCCCGTGTGTGCCTGAGGGTGACCCATCTGAGGACAGGCAGGCCGCAGGTGAGGCAGGGTGGGCGAGCCTCCCGTGGGTTCCGGTGGGTCGGGGGGCTGCTCACCAGGCACCGAAGAGTCAGGATCAGCTGGCGGTGAAGCAGAGAGAATCAGCTCGGGCCCAGGGACAGCTTGAAGGGCAGCGCCTGGCCCTCCCAGGGCCGAAGGCTGACGTCAAATGTGTGTCGGGGAAGAAACCTCATCTCAGTGAAAGACAAACTGTGAAATAAAACAAACCAAGACAGGGAGCACCCAGAAACCACCCAAGAATCAAGGAGGGGCGGAACAGGGGAGACGGCAGGGCGAAAGCCTGCAGGAACACACCCTCCTTGATCCCAGGGCCGGGTTGCTAGACCCTCATCCAGTAGAGATGAGTCTAATGAGGCATTTAAACAACCAGTGCTCAAGGCAGACATGAAAGCGCACAGAGAAGGTGTGGAGAGAGAACGAGACGAAATACAAGCCAACGAGCAGGAAGCAGAGAAGGAAAGAAAACGACTGAGAAATACAAGCTACACTAAAGGCAGACAGAAGAATTCAAGTGGATGAAGGCACAGGAATTATGAGGGGGAAAGGATCGAGACAAACAGCTCAAGAGAAGCAGAAAGAACATGAAGCAAGAACTAAGGTGCATAAACACACAGGCACTGCCTGTCCAGGCCACGTCTCCCACGGGCCGTCTCCTAGCTATTCACCTAGCCACCTGCCTACAAAGAGAAGGGACAGGTCCAGTAGGCACGGCCATTGTCACCCAGGAGGAGACTGAAAGGGTGAAACCAAACATCCCATTTTAACATTGACTACAAGAAAATATTTCATTAAAATTTTGAGTCTCCACAATGCAGTACACGATGGGTCTTGGGGAAACCAGCATCCAGATTTCAATACCAAGATACATCCTAAGGAACAGGGAGCATCGCAGATAAAGGAACAGTCCCCAGACACTGAATAGCAGTATCAAGTGGCCTTCAGGATGAATTTCACCACAAGGGCCTCACTCTACCCTGAATGCTAAAGGTGGAAATATCCTCCAAATTCTTTCCAGGAAGAAACAGTGACCTGGTCACTCTATACCCAGTGTGACTTCTGTTAGAAGATAAAGGGAAAGTAGACACATTCCACGCTGGCTTCAGGATGGTCATCTAGAACGATACAATAGAGTGGAGCGTCCTGAAGCAAACCCCACGTCAGCAGTGAACCGGTTCTCAGCAAGGTGCCAAACAATTCCAAGGCACTCAGAACAGTCTCTGAACAACGGTCCAAGGGAAATAGGGTATCCACATGCAAGAAAGGAAGTGAGACTCTTAGCAAATATGCAAAAGTAACTCAACCTGGATCCAGAGTCTGAATATAAGAGCTAAAATTATAAAACTCTCAAAAGAAAATATGGGACTAAATCTTCATGACCTCAGATTTGGTGATTACTTCTTAGATATGACATAAAAAGCACAAGCAACCAGAAGAAAAAGAGATACGCTGACTTCGTGCAAGTTTAAAAATTTGTACTTCAAAGCACACCATCAAGAAAGTGAAAAGACAGCTGTATCCAACAAAGGAATTGATTTAAAATATGCAACAATCTCTTACAACACAATAATAAAAAAGAGAGAGAAATAATCTGATTTTTAAATGGGCAAAGGATCTAAATAAGTTCTCCAAAGAAATATACAAATATCCACTGGATGCATGGAAAGATGCTTCCCAGGAACAGTCATCAGGGAAATGCAAATTGAACCTACAAGGAGATCACATTCCACACCCACTGGGATGACTGTAATAAATAAATAAAGATAATAACAAGGGTCGGCAAGAACAGGGAGAAACTGAAACTCTGCACATTGTCGGCTGGAATATAAACGTGTGCAGCATGCAGACACTTTGGAAAACAGTTCTGTAGTTCCTTGAAATCTTAAACTCAGAATGACCAAATGACTCAGAATCCCACACCAAGGTATGTACTCAGGAGCAATGAAAACGTATGCCCTAGAAACACGTGTACGTGAATGTTCATGGTAGCCCCAAAGCAGAAGCAACCCAAATGTCCCTCAGGAGGTGAGTGGGTGACCCAAACGTGGTACATCTGTGCAAAGGAATGTTAATCCACATGAAGAGCAAGAAATTCATGATTGCTATAACATAGGATGAATCTTGAAAGCCTTATATTAAGTGATAGAAGCCAGTGGGAAAAGACAGTATATTGTATGATTCCACTTATATGAAATGTCCAGAATAGAAAAATCTACCTGAACGTCTGGAGCTAGGGGTGAGGAATGCCAGGGCAAAGACTCAGGAGTGACTTCTAATGGGTACCACTAAGTTCCTTTTTGGAGTAGTAAAAATGTCCTAAACTGGATTGTGGCTCTAGTTGCACAACTCTGGATATACTAAAAGGTGTTGAACTGGACAATTTAAACAGGTGAATTGCACACTATGTGAATCATAACTCAATAAAGCTGTTAGAGGGGAAAAAAAAAGAAACCACTTTAAAAGTGTGTGAGAACTTAGAGAATATAAATCCCATGGAGTCTTGTTAAAGAAACACTAAATGATAAACTTCATCCAACCAAGAAATGAACAGCAGCACTATGGTGACCACACTGGCTGTAAGTGGGGAATCAATCTGGCCATGGATGAAGTTATAATGTGGTTTCCAGTGTGTAAACACTATATGCTGTAGATTCTGACCCAGTGAATAAAATAAGAATCTCTAAGTCCACATTGATATAAATAAACAAGGAAAGACTCTTCTTTACACTAAATGCCACTTATTAAACACAATAGGAATAATGAAAAGAGGAAACACCATTGGGTAACTATCACAGGGATCATTGGACATGGTGGACGACAGTCACTGATTCAGCTGGGTGTTGGTTCAGGCATGCTAAGCTGGGTGGGTAGTTGGTGATGCACAGGATATTGAGATGATCTCAGAATGTTCCCTCCAAATAATCATGAAGGGGAAATGATGTTTCTATGGTGGAGAAACCTGGAGACACCTGCATGACCATCACCAGTGCTGAGTGGCATGGGTAGACACTGTGTGCCCCTGATGCTGAGAGAAACACAGCATTATTTCAGTGACATCCCTATCATGAACATTTAATCCAAATCTGGCCACTGGGAGCTGTCAGAGGGACACACATTGAGAGTCATCTGACACCATGTGAGGCCTGTGCTCTTCAAAATGGCTGAGGACATGGGAGACAGGGAAGACTAAAGAACTGGTCCAGGATGGAGGACACTAGGAGACATGATGACAAGAGGCAGTGAGTGTTCCTGAATGGCATCTTGGGCCCCAAAGGGAAAAAGAGATGCAGTTGAGAATAGGGTCTCTAAAGTGGAAGTCAGCATTGTAGAAATGTTGGCTTCCTGACATAAAGGCTCTCACAACACAGTGGTCAGTAGGAGAGAACACTTGTTAGGGAATTCACACTAGTGTATTTACAAATGAGGGGGTTTTGTGTTTACAGCTTGTGCTTAAATGATGGAGGAAAAAACTAGTGTGGGGCAGGTGAAAGAGGAAGGATAGAGATATTGGAAAAGCAAAGAATCATTAGCAGCTGGGGAGCATGCATGGCAAGCATGTGAGTTTTCTCGAGCTGCACTTGTTAGCTGTCCTGTAACTTGGTAATGGCAGAGAAGCCCTGATTTATGATGGTTCAACCTATCTTTTGACATTACAATACTGGGAAAGCCATTTGCATTCAGTAAAAACCATACTTTGAATTTGGAATTTTGACCTTTCTCCCTGGGCTGGTGGTATTTAGTGTGAGCCTCTCTCTGCTCCAGGGCTGGGCAACAGCAGAGGGGCCAGCCACAGCTCCCAGTCACTCAGCCAGTGGGGTGAACGCATCGCCGGGCAGTGCACTGTGGGGCTAAGTTAGGATGCTGGGAAGGTCAGGGCGATTCTGTGCATTTTCAACTTAGGATGGGTTTATTGGGATCTAACCCATTGTAAGTCAAGGACAATCAATACTGCAAAGCACATCATTTTCAAACAGCAAAGTGTAAATGCTACAAAGCTAGAAGATATAAAAAATAGTGTAACTATCAAAAGAGAAAAGGTTGATGGTTCTGAGGCTTTGAATAAACCATTCTTTCTTCCTGAATGTTGCCACTCCTCCATATTTAAGGGATGGGTTCTTGTGGGCCACTCATGTCTCAGCCAAGGTGTCCATAGGAGATGACATCCCTGACCACCCTTGTCCCTATTTTCTTCGTGGTATGTGTCACCACCTGGCATCAGACCAGGCCCTTGTGTGTTGGCAGCTCAGAGGCAGGCACTGGCTGTGTGGCCTCTCGCTCTATGATATCTCTTTTGCTTCTTGGTCCAGGACATCACTAGGGAGCATGCATTACATTTAGGTGACACACCTCCCATCTCTGATCCAATCCCTGGCACCCAGAGAAGCGACTGGCACAGAGCAAGTGCCCATTAAATATCTTTTATTGTTAACATGCTGGGGAAGGTGGAGTGTTCCAAATTCTCCTTTCTAGCCAGCAGGGCAACAGAGACAATTTAGAGGGTAAACTGCTGGATGGTCTGTGACACCTACAACCATTTGTTATGACTTAGACACGAGGTTTCCCCAAAAACTCTTGTGTGAGACAACACATGATTGTTTAGAAATGATTGGGTTATGAGAGCCTTCACCTGATCAGTGCATTAATCCCTGATAGGGACTACCTCGGTCGTAACTGCAGGCAGGTAGGGTGTGGCTGGAGGAAGTGGGTCACTTTGGGGTTTACGTTTTGTATCTGGTGAGTGGAGTCCCTCTCTGCTTCCTGATGTGATGTCTTGAGCTGCTTCTCTCCACCACAGTCTTCCATCAGGATGTTCAGCCTCACCCCGAGCCCTGAGGAATGGAGCCTACTGTCTGTGGACCAAGACCTCTGAAACCGTGAGCCTCAAATAAACTTTTTCTCCTCTAACATTGTTCTTGTCAGGTGTTTTAGTCATAGCAGCAAAAATGTTGACTAAAACACCATTTATGGAAGAGAGAGACTAGGAGTAGAAAAGGTGCTTCTTATATGTGGGCTGGAAAATTCTAGCAGGTCCCCCTGCTTGTGAGCTATTCCAGGAAGGTTCATTAATTCCCATACACCAGAGAGAACATCTCAGCTGACCACAGCCCAATTCAGAGCAGAACGTTACAGCTGTGATGTACATAAAGCCTAGAAGCAAGACTGCCTGGGTTCAAATCTCAGCTCTGCTATTTACTAGCTGTGCAACTTTGGGAAAGTTACCCAACTTCTCTCTTCCTCTTTGCTCATCTATAAATGGGGACAATACTAGTACCTTTCCCATAGAGTCATGTGAGTAGAAAATAAAACGTAAAGTGTCTGGAACCATGTTTAGTGCAGAGTAATAATGGTAACAATGAGTATTGCTAAAAGACTTGGAACTTTTGATTAATCTCTGCTAACCAACCTACTGTGGGGTAAGACTTCCAAATGGACCCCATTCTTTCCTGTAGCCCAATCCCTCTAACATGAAACAATCCCAGAATTTGCAAAGCTATATGTCCTGTGATTTGGATCTGGCAGAGACTGCTGCATGTCAGTTCCCTTTGTTCAGGTACAGAGCAGAGAACACTCCGTGGCCACCCCTGCAGTGTGAGGAAGCTGTGGCTGGGCTCTGGGCAGGGGGCGTGAGTTATGGAGAGACTGCTGGTACTGCAGGATTCCCCATGCCCCTTTCCTCCCTCTGTGTCTGGCCACCTGCAGAATACCCAGTGGAGACTCCACTGCCCTAGGGAGTGATAGATTCTGGGTCCCCATATGACCCCACCAAGCCATATCAGGCTGTAATCTGAGTGAGGAATAACACTTTTTGGAGTTTAAGACACTGAATCTTTTTCCTTACAGCATTTAGCTTGACCTGACTCAGAAATAAATGCAGTGTTCGCCAAGGAAGGAATTGATTTAAAAAGTAATTGTGGGCAGAGGATGGAGGAGAGCCTTGAACACAGGAAGTTCAGACTGCTGAACCAGAACAGAGATCCTAGGGCCTAGAATAACACCTTTGCACTAGCTGAGTTCAGATGGCTGGGCTTGGAGAATTGGAAATGAGAAGGGCAGATGTCACAAGGAAATCAGGCCATAGATATGGGAGGCATTTGTGAGCAATGAGCTGACAGACACAGGCTGAAGGTCAGCTACACAAACCACTTGAGGTTTCAGCAATATTGAGTGATCCTAGCTGGAGGTCCCCACCGCCTTCTATCAGCAAATGTCTGACCTGGGAAGACACAGTGAGGCAGGCAGCTCCAGGAAGATGGGACTGGAAAGCCATGGAGTCCTTAATCATGTTGGGGTGACCACTTACGTGAGTTCCACACTATCCTAAAATTACATTTGCCCCATTCTTCACTTACTGCCTGCTTCAAAAAGTCAAAATTATCACAGATGCTTCTAAAAGTGAATATTTCTAACCATAAATATTTATTGATCACTTTCCATGCAAGGTGTATCATTTTAGGTTCTTTGTGGAAAACAGAAGGATAAGAAGTTTCTCCAGTCTTTGAGGATAGCATGTTCTTGTCTAGATGACCGTCCTCACAAGGAGAGAGAAAAGAACGGGATAAGGGAATGACCCTGAAGTGTGTTCCACAAGGGGGACACCCTTTCTTATTGGTATCAGCGTGACTGCCACCGATCACACCCACCCCATATCTAGGGAGGTCAGAGTAGCTTGTTTTATTTTGAAGAGGAACTGCTAAACCTTCTTACATAAGTACTAGTGTGGGCTTTGGAAATGATGGCTGAAGGAAAAGCCATCTGTGGTGGAGGGGGGACTGAAGTCTTGGTCCATGTTGATGGCAGAAGGCAATTGACATGGGAGAGTCAAACAGTGGTTGTCCAGTCCATGCTTGGGAATGCTCCCCACTTCTTTTGTATAAGAAACTATGTATTAATGGAAGAAATCAGGCTTCCCCATGGGAGTTATTAATAAGCTGAGAGCATACTTTGTAGAATCTCTCTCCTTGTTTTGGCAAAATTGGCAAAATTATGGAAAAACAGACGAATGGCAAGGGAGTCGAGTCACAAAGCTGGTGAAGGATGGAGTGCCATTCAGCAATGTCAGAACTTTACCAGCTACCCTGTACCCAGACAGAGAAAAGGAGAGAGAATGTGGGAGTCTGGGTGCCTAGGGATGTTGAGAGAGGGGCTCCATGTTCAAGGAGCTGTGATTACTGCACATACACAAGGGGTGGGACTCTTGGAGCCAGTCAAGCAAGGATTTGATATGGACATGGAAAGGCCAGCATTGTCACATGGGCACTTCCTCCCCAAAGTCTTCCTGGAGGACAGTGTCAAGCAAGAGAACCAAGTCAACAGCTGAAAGGAGGCAAGTTCCCAAGGAGAGCTGAGGAAAGTAAAGACAGGTTCAAAGTCAACCTGAAAGGGGAGGGGACCAGCTGGGGTATGATGGGGGCAAGGAGGACCCCAAGCCGTTGAAACTGTGAAGTTAGAATGACCATCACTCCACAGCCACAGAAGTAGAACATGGTGGGTAAGTTGGGATGGGGTGATGATGGACAGATGACTTTCTAATCTCTCCAGGAAAGTTATTGGAAAAGCAAAGATCATGATTGCTGGAGAATTATCCAAAGTTTGATGTTCTCTTCCGCTAAAGCTTATGAAAATGAGATTCGTGGTGGTTTCCACCTCTCATACTTTAATGGAAAATATTTATATATATATATATTTTTTTCAGTAAAATGCTTTTCCAGCATCAAACCCCCAAAGGAAGTTATCTCAAGTCTTTTCAAATACCTCAAGTTCAGCAAATGGAAAAGACATTTCTATTTAGAATAGTGGGCAAATAATTTATGGTCGAGGTGGGACAAGAAAGTGGTCTGGGGAGTGGGATGTGGAGGCTTCCCTGGACCAGAGTGGGGACCCTCTGAGATGTTCAGCTGGCTTGGATGAGGCACTTTCTTTGCCTCTGTGACCTCCCGTGATTTCCTGCATTGGCGCTTTTCTAACACACAGGCTATTAAACTCTATTGTGCTGGTTTGACATCTGGAACAAATTCTTTTGTCATACACCATCAGACTTTAAACAAATACGAGCTAATGAGTTATGCAGATGTCATGATTTTGCCTCGACCAATAATGACTTTGTTCACTCAAGAGTAGGATGGAGGTAACAGAGACGAAAGGAGCTCTCCTACGCCACCTTGCATTAGAATCCATTTGCTTTGACAAATATCTGACTCCACTGATGTTTACAGTGTAACATATTTATTTTTTCAGGTCTTCCCTATATATCATCCCCTCCCAGTTCTACGACATAATGGTGTGGAAAGAGTCTTTGTGTTGGAGATAAGCCCAGCAGATTCCCTCTCTCTCAATCAATATCCGACTGGGTCAGAGCAAATCATCCACCCTCTCTGGGCCTCAGTTTCCTCTCTCACAAGCTAGAGGCAATACCACATGCACCATGGGGTGGGAGTACACAGGGGCCTAACACAATGTCTAGCACACAGTAGGAAATCAACAGACATTTGTTCCCGTCCTATCCTCAAATCATATTAGTGTATGTTGGCTTTGAGAAAATGCTTATAAGAAGTCAATCGTTTTTTAAAAGGACCTATGTAAATTCACCTTGAGGAGAGTGACTTGTTATTTTTAATTTAAAGCCAATTAATCTGCATAGTGTGGCCTTCTTCCTCCGGGCTAAGGCCTCTTCAAAGTCTCTTGTCTCTAGGTGATCTGAGGACAAGATGTCAGAAGGCTGGTGTCAAAGTCAGTTGACAGAGTGGAGAAAGGGCCATTATTCAGGATAAAAGGTGTGTTCCTTGGGTGACATTGGGATGGTGGCTTATAGCTCATTGTACAGCTTACAGGAACAAGGAGCACGAGAGGTCTGACCACAGCTCCCAGGAATTCTGTCAATGATCCCCATCCCCTGTGAGGCAGACTGACCTCCAGCTGCACAGAACAGCTGCAAGAAGCAACAGACACCAGGGAAGAGGGGAAGCCGGGATGATGTGCCAGGAGACACAGGTCGTGGGGTGTAAGGTCGAAATAGAATCTTCGAAGGAAGTCGGAGCTGGAGGTCTAGGAGCACTTAGAGCCAAGGGGAATATACGGCAGATGGGTCGGGGGCTGCTCGGCCCAGGTGGAGGCGGAGAGGGAGATCAACTCATGGCTGAGGTCTAAAAATGATCTCATAGAAGTACAATGTAGAACTTGGTTCCCAGAGGCTGGGAAGGGTGGGCAGGGATGGGGAATGATTGGTCCACGGATAGAAAATCATAGTTAGACAGGAGGAATACGTTCTGGTGGTCAGATATACAGTAGAGGGACCATAGCGAACAATAGTGTGTGTGTCCAAACGACTAGAAGACAGTCTTGAATGTTTTCACCAAAACACCACACACGTTTGAGGTGATGGATATGCTAAGTACTTGGAGTAGTCATTACACCATGTATATACATGTTGGGACACCACACTATACCTCGTCAACATGCACAGTTCTTATGGGTCATTAAAAATAAGTAATAATAAAAATAAAATCATGGCAGCTGTAACCAGTGCACCACCCATCCACATCAACCATCCTGGATGGAGGTCATTATCTGGAAGACTTTAAAAAAGCTTTTAAAGAGTACTAAATATGGCATTTGTATGAAAATGTGCATGAAACAAGTCTATATAACAATGATCTATCTGAATGCAAACACCGTGTAGCCCTGATCCAGCCCCAACACTTGAGGAGTCTCCCTTCTCTGCCTCCACCCTTTACTCCTCTTTGAGAGTAGCTGAGGCCCTGGCTCTCATGGTGATATTTTCTTGCCTTTCCTCGCAGCTTCACCACCTAAGCATGCACAGTGAAGTGTAATAAGCTGTGCTCATTTCTTGGGTCTCACATACGTAGCATCGGGTACCATGTACTTCTGATTGTCAGGCTTATTTTGCCCAACGTGAGATGCACCAGATCCAGCCACATTGCTGCATGAACAACACATCATTTATTTTCATTGCTGTGTGAAATCTCATTATGAATATTTTGTGATGAATTTATTTATGTGACTTTGGTAGAGATTTGCATTACTACCCCAGCAACCAGTCCTGCTACCCCAAAGCCAGCTGTAAGCATCCTAGACTTTCAGTGTATGAAGACTCATTATTAGATGTGTTGGTTTGTGTGTGTGTCTCTGTGTGTGTTACCAAAGATCATATTAATTTTATCATTAAATTTACAAACTACTTGTTTTTTTACATGCGGTACTGTCAACCGAGGTCTTTCTTGTTCTCTCATTATAAGAAAATACTGATCGAGCTCCCCAGAATGCCACTAAACATCTCTCTCTCTGGTCACCCCCAATTAATTATTCAACATTCACTGTGTCTGGTTCTACAAGCTACAAATCCACTTAACTGTACTAGGAACCAGGTTGTATTTCCCCAAGAGTATCATGAAAAATAGGTTGCAAACATTTTGCAGGAATTCCAATATTCTCTAAGACATTCTCATATTGACTAGTCCAGCAGCACCATTCACAATGGAAATATGGGACAGGGAGAAGAGAGAAGAGGGTAAATAATATGTCAGCTACTACTTCACTGTCGTAAATACCTTACGGAGATCCCAGGGCAACAGAAATGAAAGTTAACAAGTTTAGCTGCATCATGAACAGAGGCCAAAGGCACGAGGACAGGGGAATAGCTTCACAGGGAGCTAGACTAATCTGAGGAAGGGGAAAAGTTAGATGTGAATAACAACTTTTTCCTCTTACATCTAATGGAAAAAGCCCAACTCCTTTGATGCTCAAACTTAATAATAGAGTTTAAATACAAAACAAAATGAAAATGTTGTATTGGAAATATATCCACTGCAAATATTTAGGCTAGAAATGGGTACTTATAAATAAACGCAGTTTTTACATTCAATTCCAAGAGATTCTACAATGCTCATAATGACTTCTTGGAATGTGAAGAGGGAAGACTTTGGAAAACACTTTGGTAAGTTCTTATATGCCATATGACCCACTTACCAAGAGAAATAAAACCTCATGTTAATACAAAGAATTTGTATGCAAATACAGGCAACTGCAATACACCCATACAATGGAATATTATTGAGTCATAAAGAGGAATGAACTATTGATACCTCCATAAAATTCAAGAATTTCAAAGTAATTACTATCATATCTACCTTTACTCAAAATTCTAAAATTATCAACTAATCTAATACTGCACAATACTGACCAGGATGAGTGATCCTGTATAATCTCGTACTTTTAAATATAGTGCACACATTAATCACCTGCATGGTTAACAACTTGACAAGACAGACCATGTGTGGTCACTGTTATTGTTACTAAAATAACAATAATTATGAAATTTAAGAGTTGCCCAACGCAGGTGATGGTTGTGCAGTTAGTGGCAGATGGTGCATTCTCTGACTTGTCTCTTAGAGAAATGCATGCGTAGAAACACTGTGGACCTACCCACGAGGAAATGTCTGCCCTTACGTCAATGTGCACAGCAGCAACCAAGTTTGCATGTCAGGTCTGACCCTTTGTTACTGCTGTTTGAAGTAGAAGAGCTAAGTTCGTAATTGCTCCTTTAGGGACCCTTAATACATCCTAAATGTTTGCAAAGCCTGGGAAAGTGATTGATTGCCTCTGGTTAATACTTTTATACTCAAGGTTAATTATCGTTTTCTGATAATATTTTTATTTATTAGCATCCTTTTGTAAAACTGGCAGCCATTGGTAGGTTCAATGGACAAACCATTAACACCAGAGCTAAAGTCTGAACCAAGGGTCAGTCTACTAATGTCTTGGTCACAGAAGACCTCAGCGAGCCCCATAAAACAAAAATGCTTACCTCGAGTATTTGCTCTTTAACTAAATGATACTATAAATACACCACCCACAGCCTGGAGCCCACTATCTCAGCGAGGCCAAATAGCCATGAAGAAGGAAGCCAAAGGAAGTCAGGTGAGAGAGGGAGGGCAGATGGGGGTGGATATTATAACTGATTTCTCACGGAACAATGAATTAGGAACAGAAATTGGCAGAAAAGGCAAGACAGAAAATGCAAAGGTTTCCAGGACTTCACAGACCTCCTCTGAACCTTAAATTTTAAGAAGCTATCCTTAAAAGGTTCCCTTGTTGTGGCAGGAAGACACAAGAACATGCAAACTTGACGTCCGGCCCAGGCTGGCTTCCTGCTGGTTGAATTCCACAGAAGTCAATAAAGAGATCTGCATTTCACAGTCTGCAGCTGTTTGAGGGAGTCTTCCAAAGAGCAGCAGAGACCTGGTGCATCCCTTGAAGAGGCTTAAAAGGAAGCAGGTCCCCACAGATACTAAATGAAGCTCAGGGAAGACTCTGTTGCAACTCAAAGCAATGGATGTAATTAATAAAGAATAAAAGTCTTCATGGCAGAACTGTGGAGGCACTGGTAATATGACTCCAAAGGGGTCCTTGCTGCCCTGCCTTAAATATTTACTAAACACTGATGGTGATCACAGCTTGGGGCTACCTAGCAGTGTGTGGAAGAGGGGGAAACAGTTGACCGCCATAGTCCACTGTTACGCTCTTGCTTGAAAACGGCTGTTGGTGCGTCACGTCTTAAAACACAGCCAGTAAACGCCTCGGCAGGCTTACGAGTTCACCCACACCTTGCTTCCCCTTCACCCCGCAGCCCAGCACAGGATGTTCCCCACTAACTAATCTGTAGGGCTGGGGCACCAGAATCACCAGGCACCAGGTGTCTTGTGGCAATACCATGTGCCTTGATGCTACTCGCTGTGGCCAACAATTCCTGCATCTCAGAGCCTTGCGTCTGCCAGTGGTCCCCAGAGACACAGAACCAGTGAGGGAGATGCGGCTAGAAAGCCAGAGCTAGAGCCAGGTAAGACACAGGTACCTGGAAAGAGACCTCTCACAAGGGATTGGCTCCAATGAAGGGGAGGCTGGGAATTCCCACCATCAAAACGCTGGAAGGTGTAATTGCAGTCTTGGTGTAGAGGGCTGAGAACCAGGGCTCCAATGTCTGCAGCCAGAGGAATGGTTGCCCCAGATCCAGCAGAGGAGTCCCAGCTGTGCCTTTCATCTGCCTATTTGCTCTGCACAGGCCTCAGTGGAATGGGTGCTGCGACTCATCTTTGCTCAGACTGTTGATTTGCATGCTAATCTCTGCCAGGAACAGCCTCACAGACACACCCCTTTTTTTCCCCAGCTCTCTGGGCATCCATTAGCTCAGGCAAGTTAAGACAAAACCCTAACCCTCAGAAGCCTGTCCCTCATCAACTTGATACCCATAAGAATCTCCTTAACTGGCATTTAATCTCTAAATAAAGACAATAAATAGCAATGTTTTGCCTTAATTTTGCAACTATGTTCCCTCTGAGGCCCTGACTATCCAGCCAAACCACTGGCCATGGCCTGGGCATGGGTCTGGAGTCACACATTCAGATATTCTCTTTCAAAGAAAAGTGCACAGCCAGGTGAAACCACCCACAGTTCTGCCCACCAGGAGGATTTTTTTCCCCCACTGTCCTTCAGTGATGTCCTTCAGCCATGAAGCAGCTGTCCACTTTGAGTTGGCACTTGCATATTTTGCATTACCATCTCTAATCCAGGCCCGAGTCTCTGTCCCCCTGTCCACTGATCCTAGAGAATTCTTTGTAACAGGGAGACAAGTGTCCCAACGTGGTGATCGAGGGCATTTGGGCCATTTGGTGTGACTTACTAGTGCCCTCAGGCTCACTCACACATATTCTACCTGCTTGAGGTGATGGAGTGTCTGAATCTTCAACTGTATGGCTTGGCGGGGGTGGGGGGAGGTCAGAAAACACCCACTTCTGGTAGGGCAGCTCAGGTTGCACAGTGATTTGGGGGCCTGTGGTGAAGGATTCAGGTTCTACTAAGGCCTGGTCAGAAAACAAAAGCTGGCTCTTGAAAGGGGAGTAGTTAAGCTCAGAAGACAGCAGGCTTTGCTCGCAAACCCTAAAGCTCTCTGCTGGAATTCCCCTACAGGAATGGCCCAGGGCTCTAAAGAGCATTGCCAGAGGCCACTGACACTTGGGCAGCACCAGAGCTGCTGGAGATGTGGCATAACTTTCACAGGTGCCTGGACCTGTTGGGAGCCTTCTCCTGTGCTGGACGGCTCAGACTACAGCTTTCAGGTGCCCTGGTGCCTGGGCTGGAGTAACACAGCGACCCTCTGTTGCTTTCCAAATGCAAAGAGTGGAGCAGGGGTCCTTTTA